>JAODAL010037803.1:0-39962 GCA_025379985.1 Phyllomedusa bahiana | reverse complement strand
CGGGGGGTTTTCCTCAGGGGGCTCAGTTACTACTGCCGCGGCTGGGGGGGAAAGGGTTTGGGGGGGGGGGGGGGGGGGAGAAAGGTTCCAGCCCCAATTCGTTGAAAGTTAAAGTTGGAGTCATCATGGCAGCTTCCTTCACCCCCTAGTGAGGAGGGCAGTCCCCCACCCCAAGCGCGCGCAGCAGGCCCGGGAGCAGTCCCTAAACCCAAACAGGTTGTGGCCTACTTGGACACCCACTCCCCACCTCAGTTAAAAGATCCGTTGGACTCGGGGCAGCCAAAACGGATGTGTGGCCGAAATTTTGGCCGGGTTTGCAGTGGGAACCCTGTCCTGCCCGGCCAGTGGGTGGGGCTTTTAAGAGGGGTTTTTCAGTGCGGCGGGGGCCCATGGGTTCCCCCAAAAGGGAAAAACCACCCTTTTTAGTCCCGGATCGATTGTTTAAGGTCTTAAAAAAATCGATTTGGGGCCTTAAAAAACGGGGCTTAACACCGACTGGGGTCCGCGGAGGACGTTTTGCAAAACGCTTATCAATGATTTAGCTGGGGGCCCTTAACAACCGGCCTTAACGACTGGTTAAAGCGATTCCAACGAAAGAAAAATTTATGTGTCCCCCGTAAGTTATACCCCCCCCAAAGTAGGGGGGTTATTTTACTTTATATATCCCCCCAATTTGGGTAGGTGTGTTAGTTTTTATTTTTCCCTCAGCAGGAAAATTTATAGGGGGTTTTAGGGATCCCCCAGCAGGTATATGGGCAGGTTAGGGAAATCCCCCAGCGGGTTATAGGGAAAGGTTTTATGGATCCCCCAGCGGTTTAAGGGGCCCGGTTTTAGGGAACCCCCAGCGTATATGGGCAGGTTAGGGATCCCCCGAAAGGGTTTATGGGCGGGGTTAGGACCCCCCAGGGGGTTAGGGGGGCAGGTTATGGACCCCCCAGCAGGTTTTGGGGGAAGGGTTTAAATGGCCCCCCCCGAGGTATATGGGCAGGTTATGGATCCCCCGGGGTATATGGGCGGGTTTATGGACCCCCAAGTAGGTTTATGGGAAAGTTTATGGACCCCCGCAGGGGGTATATGGGCAAGTTAGGGATCCCCACCCAGGTTTAAGGCGGTTTAGGTTTCCCCCCAGCAGGTTTATAGGCGGGTTTGAGGCCCCTCAGCAGGTTTTAATAGGCGGTTATGCCCCCCAGGGGTTCTTATAGGCGGTTTAGGTCCCCCAGCGGGTATATAGGCGGGTTTAGGCCCCCCAGCAGGTATATAGGCGGTTTAGGTCCCCCAAGCAGGTTATAGGCAGGTTTGGCCCCCCAAAAAGGTTTTTAGGCGGGTTTTGGGGCCCCCAAGCAGGTATATAGATAGCTTTTTGGCCCCCACAGCACGTGTTATTTAGGTAGTTAAAGGCCCCCACGGGCACATATGTAGGTAGCTTTAGGCCTACCGAACATTGTAGGAAAGATTTTAGGCCTCACAGCCCCAAAATTTTTGGTAGATTATAGCTCCCCCTGCACGTATATAAGTAAAATTTTGCCCCTCCCCCTGCAAAATATAAAGTAGTTAATGCCCCCCCCCCCCCTCCCCAACATATAATATTAGATAATAGCCCCCCCCCCCCTGACATATAAAAAGTAAAAAAAATACCCCCCTCCCTGCACTTTTAAAACCGTAGATAATAGCCCCCCCCCACCCCCCCCCCCTTGCACATAAAATAGTAGATAATAGACCCCCTCACTGCACTTATACCAGTAGATAATAGCCCCTCCCTGCACTTTAAAAACAATAATTAATACCCCCCCCCCCGGCCCCGGGGGAAGCACTTTTCAGTTAGTCCCGCCCCCCCCCCGCGGGCCGTCGCCAAGGCCCCAACCCGCTAAGCCGTTTGTTTGCGCTGGCCCCCGGGGGCCCTTTTAAAAATCGGCGGCGGGGCGGCGGGATAGCTGGCGGCGCCGGGGAACTCCCCCGCTTTTTCCCAATGCGAAATGGGGAACAAATGCCCTTTGTCAAGTTGAATCAGGCGTGGATCGGCTGGTTTTCCCAAACCCATAATGGGGGCGCTTTTGGGTTAAAAACTACATGCCTCGGGCCCAATTCTGATGCCCCCACCCGTGATCCCAACTTCTGCTCCCCAGTTTCTAAATTGCCAAACCATCATTTTTTCCCAGGGTTTTGGTTTTTGCCACCCCCCCCTCAACACTTGCCCATTGGGCCACTCTATGCCCCCATGCGCTGTGTGCTGCCGTGACACCCCACACGGGTGTAATTGTGCCACTGTCTGACCTCTTGCTGTCCCTGGGGGGCTGCTCCCAAAGGTCCTCCACACTGTGCCCTTTGTGCCATGCCCTGACCCCCCATGATGCTGCCGCCGTGACCCCCGCTTTCAGTCTTTGTGCCACCCCTGGGGTTCTCCTTTTTTTCCCACCCCCCGAATGTCTTTGTGCCACTTTCTGACCTCTCAGCTGTTTGTGGCCCTCCTGCCTTTGCCCTCCACACTGTGTAAAGGGTGCCCTCCCTGTTCTCATACTGCTGCCACCCGTGACCTCCCTCTCAGTCATTGTACCCTTCGTGGCTTCCTCCGGTTTTGCCCCCTCCAAAATTGCCCATTGTGCCACTCCCTAAATCTATGCTGCTCCCTGCCCGTGACCTCCAAAACTTTTGTGTTTGTGCCTCTCTGTGGCCAAATTACTGTTTTCCGCCTCCAGAATGTCTTGTGAAATGCCTGATTCATACTGCTGCCCCGTAAACCCTCAAAACCTGTGTGATTGTGCCCACTCTGGGGCCTTTTTATGTTTTGCCGCCCCCCTGAATTTTCTTTGTCCCTCCCTGATCTCTTACTGCTCCCCACCATAAACTCCACACTGTGTGATTGTGCCATATGTGGCCTAAAACTTTTTTAGACCCTCCAGCATGTTTTGGGCCACTCCCTGATTCATCCTGCTGCCCCCCGGTGACCTCCAAACTGTTTTTTTTTGGGTGCCCCCCTTGTGGTTTTAATACTGTTTACCCGCCCCAGAATGTCTTTTTCCCACTCCCTGATCTCATACTCCCTTGCCCCCCGGGGACCCCCAAACCCCTGTTTTATTGGGGCCACTTTTTGGGGGCCCAAATTTATGTTTTTTTGTCCGAATTTGGTCATTGTGAAAATGCCTAAATCTCTTTACTGCTGCCGCTGGGGACCTCCACCTGTGTGATTGTCCCAACTCTTTTGGCCTAATACTTTTTTGCCGCCCCTCAGAATTTTTTTTTGTGCCAGGGCCGGAACCCCATTCGCTGCGGGGCCGTGACCCCCCGGTCTCGCATTGTGCCACTCTTTTGGCCCCTGTTTTTTTCCACCCCCAGAATTTCTTTGGTGCCACTGCCTGACCTCATGTGCTGGGGGCTCCCGGGCCGTCACTCCAAAATCTGTCAAAATGTTCCCAACCTGAGCCCCTAAAAGCTTTTTTTTTTCCCATTTGCTGGCATAAACCTTTATAGGCTACTTTTCCGGCTTGGTTTTTTGGCCCATTTTTGGCCCTCTTAAGTCCCAAAGGGAAAATTTTATAGTGAAGGGGATTCTAAGAGCGGCGGCGGGGTCATCTGCGTGTCATATTAAAAAAACCCACAAATTGTATAAGCCCCAAACCAGCTCCCCCTTGATTTTTTATCCCTTGGCACAACGTTTTTACAGCACCCTGCGGTTCGGTGCAGCCTGGAAATAGCTGCTTTTTAACGCGATTCGTCCCCAAAGTAATTCGGGCCGAATTTATTTTTGTGGGGGAAAAATTCGGCGAGGCCGTTCTTTTTTTCCCGAATTTTTTTGAAAAAATTGCCATCTCTAATTTTTCACTTCAGGGGTAGGCAGTGAAGGCTGGGGGTTTTAGTCACGGCCCCTTGTGTAACCACATCACAGAAAAAGGGGGAAAAAGAAAAAATTAAGGGGACCTGTGGGTAACGTGAAATGTAGCTTTGTTCAATCATGTACTCAAGCTTGGTTTTAAAAACGGGGCCCCTTCTTTTTAATTTTTAAAAACCATGTGAAAGATGAACGGGTTTGGTGGTGGTGGTTGTTGCATTAGGAAAATTTAAAAACGCGGGCCAATTTCACCCCTCTTCTTTATTGTGCTCCCTAAATTTCCCCTGGCTCTTTTGGTTCAATTTTCTGAAAGGTTTTCTTTTTTTGGCTTGCAGGCTGAGGCTCTCTCTTACAGGTTTCTGTCGGGAAAAACTAACTTGGTAGCCCCAAGACTCTCCCCTTGCCCCCCTTGCGTCCCTCGGCCCCCCTGGTCTCTGCAGTTCATTTGGGTTGGCCCCAACTTGCATTAAACCAGCCGAGAAAATCAGAAGTTATTTTCACTCGGTTGGGTTGCTATTAAAAATTTTATAAAAATAAAGGTACAATTTGTGGGTCAGAAAATCCATTTAAAAGGGAAAGCGTAATCTTTTTGAAAATAATGCACCACCAAAATAGATATATGGTTGCAAAATATTTTTTGGGAAGGGGATAATCTAAAAAATTACTGATGAGCTGAGTCAAGTATATGCTTGTACATACCCTGTGTGGACAGTTGACCATCACATTTATTTGAGTTTCCTGTGCATCTAATTCCAAACCATGGGCATTAAGTGGAGTGACAAAAGGTGTCCCGACTTCATGTTATTTAGGAAGGCTTTCCATGATTTGGAATGAAAGGGGTTTTCTCCAAACGTTGTTATAAAAATGTTGCATTCTGGAGATAGCCCAGAGCCCATGTCCATTCCTTAGATCTGGCCCAATGTTACCCTAGATTTCCGTAGTGGTGTTCCCCCTAGATGGTATGTATTTCGGATTTTAGGGTTATGTGAGCCCACAGAAAAAAAAAAAAATCTAACTCACGTTTTCCCGCATCCGTAATTTGGTGGGCGAAACGATTTTTAAAGAAGTGGAAATTCGTTTTGAATTTCAGGAAACTTCATTGCAGAAAAGGGGAAGTTTAGGGTGTTGCGGGGGAAGGTCTTTTTTATTGGGTAAAAAGGGTGCGGACATGGGGACACAGGGCAGGAACTGTGGGGGAAGAAAGGAACCCCCTCCAAAGACATGGAGACATAAGCCAATCAGGGCCGGCGGGTTCGTGAGTCACAGCCCTAAATTTAAACACGACGCCCTCTTAAATTCTCCAAATTTCCGTCTGTCTGGTAAGCTCTAGTGTGCTTTAAATTGAAATCATTTTTAAAAAAAAAACTGCTTTTATAGGATGGGGCCAAAAAGCTTCAAGTGGTTTCAGTTGACACATTTAATGCTACCGCATTATTATTTTGTTTAGTTTGTATTCTCCCCAAAAATCCGGGGGTTTTTCCCCTGGTTTTCCGTAGGTTTTATTCCAAGGGGTTTAAATTTTCCCCTTTTTTTGGGGTTAATTTGGAGTGAAATGGGGGGTGTGCGTAATTTTTTGCCCATAATGCAGCGGTGTTTTATAGTTCGTGTGCCTAGGCATAAACCCGAATCGCCCCCTTAAACCAATTAGGTTCCCGCCCCTTTTCATATCTGCCGCCCCTTCACTAAAAGCCCCCCACTACAACCATGTCGGCAAGAGAAAGCTAATTGAAAGGGGTTTGCCGTCACCAGTTTCCTAGTGTTGGAGAACCCATTCAGCCCAGGATGATTGGAGTGCCTCCCCACTGTGCCCGCACCAAAAAACCCTTACATTTAACCTAAAAGCCACACGCAGCTTTAAAGGGAAGATGTCACCCCAATTTTTTTTCTTTATTTATTTTAAAAAGACCCCGATAAAAATTATTTTCTTCTTTGTCATTTTTTTTTCCCCAAAATTGTTGATTTCTTTATTTTGGGGTCGTCTGTTTTTGGAATTAGGGGGGTTTGGCCCTTTTTGGCCTGAACTGTTTGCGCATTTGGAGAGATGCTTTACAGCAGCTTCATGTACATAGGAGCCTGTAAAATTGGTTCAGCCCCATTGATTTATATGGGGAAAATTTTTTCTAGGCATTTTCTGTTTCCGGGGAAAACAAATCAGTGTGCGGAGAGGAGAGGGTGACGGGCTCTATTGTGACTGGGGGGGGAGGTTATTCTTCATTTTGGTTTGTTTATTTTCAGTTTAAATTGCTTGTGCTGTTTAAATGAGAGAAAATGGCTTGGAAAAATTCCTTTTTGTTTTTTAAAAGACTCGGGGGGTTTAAAAAGAAAATTGAGGATTTGATACATAACAGAGGGTGTTTTGGGTGTCTCGGGTCCTTTCAAAAAATTCCCTTGTGATGTGCTGATAATGAGCAGACACTGAAAATTGTTCATTTTAGAATGGAAGTGTCAAAATTTTAGTAGGCCTAGGGGCCCAAAGGGTTGGAAAAACTGCGGGGATTTAGAATTATTATAAAAATATTTGTTGATTTTAAAAAAAAAAAGAAAAAAAATGTGTTTCACATAAAACAACAAGTTTAAACAGTATGTAATTTTTGTTTACACATTGAGGGGCCATTGTTGAATAAAACCCAAAAACCCTAACTTGCACTATTTTGGAAATTCTGTAAACAATTACGTAACTTTAAAATAAAATACCTTTAAAAAAAAAAAACAGGGGAAAATTATTTTATTTTTTTTTTCCTCGTCAAATTTTTTTTTCCCATCAAAAAAAACCCTTGGTAAATCAATAAAAAAACTTTAAACATAATAATGGCAATAACCCAATAAAAAAATTAACAAAATAAATAATATGTTAATAAATACGGGGGGCAAAAAAAAGTATTTAGTCAGCCCCCAAATTTAAAAAATTCCCCACTTAAAACTATGAGAGGGGCCTGTAAGTGACATCATAGGCGATTCAACTATGGGAGCCAAAAATGAAAAAAACAAATCCAGAAAATCTTTGTTGTTTCCAGAAAAAATTTTTTTTTTCCCAACTTATAGTGTAAAATAAGTATTTGGTCCCCCTAAAAAAAGAAAGTTTTCTGGCTCTCCCCAGACCTGTAACTTTTTTTTAAAGGGGCTCCTCTGTCCTCCATCATTCCCGGTATTAAGGGGCACTGTTTGAACTTGTTATAAATATAAAAGACACCTGCCCAAAAAACCTCAGTCACACTCCAAACTCCATTTGGGGGAAAAGGGACCAAAGGTTTGTCAAAGGACACCAGAACAAAACTGTAGCCTTGCACCCGGCTGGGAAAGGGCTGAAACTGCAATAGGCAAACTGCTTGGTGTTAAGAAATTAACTGTGGGAGCAGTAATTAAAAAAAATGGGGAAAATAATAGTCCCCTAATTTAAACTTCCTCGATTTGGGGTCCAGCAAGATCCCCCCCAAAGGGTCAAAATGGGTACAAGGAAAAGGGTTGATCAAAAAACCAAGAACCCCCAAAAGGGGAGGGGGGGGGGGGGGTAACCTAGTGAATGACCTGCAGGAAACTGGAACCAAACCCCAACAAAGGCTACCATCAGTAACACACAAAGGGCCCCCATGGGGTCAGATCCGCAGTGGGGCCGATGTGTCCCCCTGCCCTTTAAACCAACCTTTTATGTCCTGGGGGGCCCCTTGAAGTTTTCTAAAGGCATTTGAAGGTCCAGAAGGGGTATTGGGGGAATTTAAAATGGTCAGATGAACACAAAAATAGAACTGTTTGGTAGAAACAAAAAACTGGGGTGGATGAAAAGAAATGCTGAGTTGCATCGAAAAAAAACAAAATTCCCCGCTGTGTTGTATGGGGGAGGTAACATTTTTCTTTGGGGCCCGTTTGTCCGCAAAGGGGCCGGACGGGGCTGATTTTGTGACATGAAAGAAAGAATGGGGCCATGTTTAATTTTAAATTTTTTTTGGGGTTTTTTGGAGTGCAAAAACCCCCTTCCATCAACCCAAAGGGGAATTTAAGATGAAATGGGGCTGATTTTTCAGAAAGACAATGATTTCCCCCGCACACCGCCAGGGCAAAAGAAAGGGGGTGGTTCGTAAGAAGTATTTCGGTCCTGGGGGTGGCCTAGCTAGTCTCCAGTCTCAAAAACCCATGAAAAACCTTTTGGGGGGTTGAAAGGGCCGTGTTGTCAGGGGGACAGCCCAAAAAAATCACTGCTCTAGAGGGGTTTTGTATGGAGGAAAGGGCCCCAAAAAAACCCCGCAAAAAGTGTGTGCCAAAACCCTTTTGAAGAAATTAAGAAATGTTTGACCTCTGCAAATTTTTAAAAAATGGAATATAATTAAAATATTGAGTTGAAAATTTTTGTTATTGAATGAATACTTCTTTTCCATTTAAAATTTTCAAATTAAAATTTTTTCCAAAAAAGACAATGTGATTTTTTTTGATTTGTTTTATCATTTTTTGGGTCTCATAGTTGAGGGCAACCTATGATTCTTTTCAGGCCGCTGTCATCTTTTTAAGTGGGAGAAATTGAAAAAATTGGTGGCTGAATAAATACTTTTTTTTTCCCGCTGTAGGAACAACAACTAGTGCAAAAAACGACTGTTTGTTGTTTTGGTTTTTTTCAATAAAAAACAACATCAAAAGCAACAGGCCCCAGGCCCTTTTCAAATTATCAAACCTACAGCTAAATCCTGAAAACCCTTTGTAGGAAATCCTTTTCCCCCTATTGCTGTTCATTGCTGCACCAAAATCGCAGAAAAAATGTTAAATTCCCCCGTTTTTTTTGCACCCGAAAGTAACCCCATGAATGCAAACCCTTTGAATGTTATTTTTTTATGGCCCCCTGGCCCCTCTCCCCCATTAAACTTATTAGAAACCCTTCCCCTCATTTCAACCCCTCCACTGTAAAAGGGAAGGGGCCCCTGTCTTTTTCCCGAAAATAAACCCTCCCCCTTCCCCCCAATTTTATTTCTTAGAACATTCTGGGAAAAAAGAAGACTGATTTGTGGGTTTTGGGGAGAATTTTCAGTCATAGAATTGCCAAATTTAAAAAACAACAGGGCCAAAATTTTCCAAAAAAACAGCCTAAGTTCGCTTTCACACGGTGCGGTTTTTAGGCGCATAAAAACGAATTTTTTTAAAAAATTATGCTTTTTGACTACCTGGCCCTGAAAAAATGTTGCCCCAGCCATCCGCCCATACATCACTTGGGAGCCACAAATGATACTGGGACCTATATACACACACAACACAGGCATGAGAGGGCCCCGTATGTTGGGGACACCCATATAACATTTACATGAGAGCCCCATTTGATAGTGAAAACCCATTACATGATAAACATGAGAGCCCCCCTATGATAGTGACACCCCAAAGTATACCCTGGCATGAAAAACCCCATATGAAATTGACCCCCTATTTACACGAATGAGAGCCCCCTATGACATTGAAACCTATATACCCCCGGGAAAGAAAAGCCCCCCTTTTGAAAACTGACAAACCCATATACAAAAAAAATGCAGGGAAAAATCCCCCATGGTCCTATGGGTCTGGGCCCCCTTGAAGCTATAAAAAATAAAAAAAAATCCATATATGCATTTGTTAAAAAATTAAACCCTCATCTATGCTATAAAATTTGACCCACAGGGCAGCTTCATATAATGGGCTAAAAAATTGGGGGGGCCCAATGTTCCCCCCTTTTTTCCCCAAAGCCACAATTTTTCCCCATATCCTGATTCCCGGCCCAGGGGACCCTTTTTCCCAAAACCCCTTTTTGGCCCGTGCCAATCATGGATCCCTGCCAGCCTCCCCCAAAAAAAAAACCCCCCCCCCGTCTGGGAAGCCTCGGTCTTCTGCTCTTCGGGGCGGTGTGCTGCAGGGTGGAAGGGGCGCGTCACTCCCCCTGTCTTCCCGACAGCTTTCTCTTCAGTGGAGGGGGGCGCGCTTTTTTAAAAGAGTGGGGGGGGCAAAGCGCCCCTCCTTTCCTAGCAGCGCACGCGCCGTTGCGCCCTAAGTGACAGCAGCCTCACAGGTTTTCGGATGCGTTGTCATAGCAAGGAGCGTCGGAAAGGGGGAAGTGACATGTCCCCACCCCCGGGGTCCCTTGTCCGCTGCGTGCCCCTCTAAATGTCAATCAAATGTAAGGTCATCACCGATACGGGCGACACGCCCGCCCTCCCCCCAGTCTCCGTGGGGGGTCCTTGAAGAGAGAGGGGGGACAAAAAAAAAACCTGCTGCCCGGCCGCCCCCAAGGCGGTGCCGCCCGATGCACCCGCCCACGGGTGCCTAGTGGTAAATACGGCCCTGCATATATGCCTCAATTTCATCTGTTTTTTTTTTATGTAGTCTATTTTATATCCAAGGGTTAATTTCTCCTCTTGTTTTGTGGGTTAATTTGGAGTTTCTGAATTTTCCATTGGGGGGGGGGGGGGCACTTTATGCCTTGTTTAATTAGGGCACCAGAATACCTTGTCCTAGCCTTGCTTGCTTCACCCGGCTCCCATGTGCAATCAGCTACATCGATTAGTGTTTGCCTGTCACCGCCGTCCTCTTCAATGGTGTCGCTGTACAGTGCCTGACCGCTTGCAATATAACCCCCCATGCCACTCTCCTCATCAGTACGTCCCTGTTTCTGCAAGAAGCAGCGGATGTCTTCCCCACCTTTTTGCTGCCCACTGTCCTCAAATAAGTTTGTCCTCACTGTAGAGTGGCGCAGAAGCCACTGCACATATTAGTTCTCTGGCTGTGGGAAGCGAACGGGACATAGGTGGGTTGAGGGCAGGTGAGGGCCCCTGACCTGCTCCCGACAATGCCAACTAAAGGTTGTGTCTTACGAATGCAAAGACTCTTTGCCGAGTTTATCAGGTGTCATTTGGGAGAAAGTGGATGACCTAGTGTGTGGTCAACACACATCCGCTAGATGACACCGGAAGCTGCGGCCTCGCGGAATGACCCTTGCTGTGACGTCACCTTACTGTGCTGCGACCTGTGCCTGCTCCAGGAACCTACTATTGCATTCTTTGTTACCCCCATGTGATCAGGCACACTCATAACCCTCACAGTTTTAAATGCGCTCTGAAAATTCATCTTCTTAGACAAGACTACCAAGATCCCTAATTGTTAACCCCCCCAGATTCTGTCACGCATTCGTCACTTCCTGCACTTTGCCACCCGCAGGCACTTATCTGTATATAGATATATGGTTGGGATGGCAGGTTAATCCACTTTTTGATGTATACTACCCTACATTTCTGTAACATGGTTGGACCATTGTAAACCAAGCACTTCTCACCCTTTGTTTCACACATACACTCTAATAGATTGTAAGCTCTTGCGAGCAGGACCCTCACACCTCGTGACTGATTTGTAAGTAGCTTTTTTAAAATTTAATGTTTGGTTTGTCTGTGCTTATACCCTCTATATTGTAAAGTGCTGTGGAATATGTTGGCACTATATAAATAAAGATTATTATTGTTATTATTAGAGATGGGCGAATCGATTCTAATGAAGTGGAATTCGTTTAGAATTTCAGGAAAACTTCGGTTTGGAACGAAGTCGAACTTTGGGGTACTTCGGGTGAACGAAGTGTGCTTTTGATTGATAAAATGGCTGCGAGCACATGGCGCTACATGGGGCCAAGCACTCTGGAGGAAGAAGGGCATAGCCTGCATGACATGTGCAGAGGTGAAGCCAATCAGAGACCGGCGGGATTCTGTGACGTCACGCACTATATAAGTCCCGGCGCCCGGCGCGACGCCGAGGAGCTCACACTCCACTGACCTTGTGCTCATCAGGGAAGGTGCTGCGCGGCTGATAGCTCTTACCTGAAGAATTGATTTTTTAATATAGCGATTTCGTGGGGTGACCACAGCTTGTCCTCAGAGACTGTTCTCTTAATATTTCTATTTCTTTCGAATTTTTGGGTATTGGATCTGAAATCAGGTGTGCGTCCACTGCAGCTTGCCATATAACATTCAATATTCCCAAGTGGATAAAAGCCATTTCTGTTGTATTTTCATTTAAAAGAAAACAAGCGTTTTATATTTTACAATACAAATTAAACCACTTCTTTTTGGCTGCTCAATCCTATTCGCAATTTACATCGATACAGAGGGGTTAATTAAAGCGTTGTTTTTGCTGGTTGCTGACCCCCGAAGAAACCGTCCCCTTTTTCAATGCCAAAATATATACATTTTTCCCTGTAGCCTAATTCACTAAGCAAAGGTTAATTACACTGTATCTCTTGTTGTTGTGGGGGCGTAGAAAACACGCAATTGTAACACGCTACAAGCTAACTATTTTGTGCGGCTCAAATTCTTTGGCGCAATTTACATCCGGGGTTAATAAAGCGTTGTTTTTTTTTCCTGGTGTGCTGACAAAAATAAACCGTCTTTTTCAACAAACGCCAAAATATATACATTTTACCTGTACCTAATTCACAAGCAAAGGTATAATTACACTGTATCTCTTGTTTTGTGGCGTAGAAAAACACCAATAGTAACACGCTTACAAAGCTACTATTTTGTGCGGCTCAATTCATTGGCGCAATTTACATCCAGGGGTTAATTAACGCGTTGTTTTGCTGGTGTGCAGACAAAAATAAACCGTCATATTCTACGCCAAAATATATACATTTTTCTGTAGCCTAAATTCACAAGCAAAGGTTAATTACAAAACTGTAATCTCCTTGTTGTGTGGCGTAGAAAACACAGCAATTATAAAAACACGCTCAAAGCTAAACTATTTTGTGCGGGCTCAATTTCTTTTTGGCGCAATTTACTTCCAGGGGTTAAATGAAGGCGTTGTTTTGCTGGTTTGCTGACTAAAATAAAAAACCGTCTTTTTTTTCAACTGCCAAAATATATTACATTATTTCCTGTAGCCTTAATTCACAAGCAAAAAGGTTAATTACCACTGAATCTCTTGTTGTGTGGCGTAGAAAAACACACAAATTAACACCTTGACAAAAGCTACTATTTTGTGCGCCTCATTCTTTGGGCGCAATTTACAATTCCAGGGGTTAATTAAGCGTTGTTTTGGCTGGTGTGGCTGACAAAAAAACCGTCTTTTTTCCAAACGCCAAAATATATACATTTTCCTGTAGCCTCTTCACAAGGCAAAAGGTTTAATTCAACTGTTCTCTTGTTGTGGGCTTAGAATAACACACGGGCGATTATAACAATGCTACAAGCTAAACATTTGTGCGGCTTTACAATTCTTTTTGAGGGCGTCAATTTACATCCAGGGGTTAATTAAGCGTTGTTATTTGCAGGTGTGCTGACAAAAAGAAACCATCTTTTTTAAACCGGCCAAAAATAATATAAATTTTTCCCTGTAGCCTAATTCACGAGCAAAGGTTAATTACAACTTATCTTCTGTTTTGTGTGGGCGTAGAAAACAAACGCAATGTAAACAACGCTACAAAAAGCTAACTATTTTTGCGGCACAATTCTTTGCGCAATTTTACATCCAGGGGTTAATTAAAACGTGTTTGCTGGTGTTGCTGACAAAAATAAACCGTCTTTTTCAAACGCCAAAATATATAAATTTTTCCTGTAGCCCTAAATTCACAAGCAAAGGTTTAATTACAACTGTATCTCTTGTTGTGTGGCGTAGAAAACATGCAATTAAACACGCTACACAAGCTACTAGTTTTGTTACGGTTCAATTCTTTGGCAGCATTTACATCCATGGGGTTAATTTTAAAGCGTTGTTTTTTTGCTGGTGTGCTGACAAAAATAAACCGTCTTTTTCACAACGCCCAAATATATCACAGTTTTTTCCTGTAGCTAATTCACAAGCAAGGTAATTACAACTGATCTCTTGTTGTGAGGCGTTAGAAAACACCAAATTGTAACCGCGCTATCGAAAGCATTATTTTTTGTGCGGGCGGCTCTCTTCTTTGCGCAATTATTATCACAAGGGGTTTTAATTTAAGGAACGTTGCGTTTTGCGGTGTAGCTGAACAAAAATAAAACCGTCTTTTTCAAACGTCAAAATATATAAATAGTTCCTGTAGCCTAATTCACAACAAAGGTTTAATATTTAACAAACTGTATCTCTTGTTTGTGTGGGCGTGAAAACAACACGC
Organism: Phyllomedusa bahiana; assembly: GCA_025379985.1. Lineage (NCBI taxonomy): Eukaryota > Metazoa > Chordata > Amphibia > Anura > Hylidae > Phyllomedusa > Phyllomedusa bahiana. The sequence goes on along the minus strand of JAODAL010037803.1, from coordinate 26,067 downwards.
AATTGTAAGACCACGCTACAAAGGCTAACTATTTTGTGCGGTCTCAATTTCTTTGGGCGCATTTACAATCCAGGTTTAATCAAGAGTTGTTTTTGCTGTGTGCTTGACAAAAATAAACCGTCTTTTTCAAACGGGCCAAAATATAATAAATTTTTTCCCTGTAGGCTCTAATTCCTTGTCCGATAGGTTAATTAAGCCTTTTTTGTCTTTTACATTTAGTAAGACACACAGTGTTTTTAAAACGGCACATGCAAGTAATTTTTCCCTGCCATTTGTGGAGCTCAATTTAATATCCAAGGGTTACCCAACTTTGTTATACTGGTTCATTTGGAGTCAAAAACAGGTGCTATTGATCCCATATACAGATATCATCATCAAACAGTGTCTGTACAATTTTAGAACAAAACAGTTGTCCAGACAGAGAGTGGGCAGCTCTGGCACCTGCGAGTGGCAGTGGCACAAACATTTCCTGGAACCAGCCCCAGGTCGCAAAGCAACAGCAAGGGGAACGTTCGCAGCAGGGGTCACTCGGTGAAGGCCACAACTGCCCGCTGTTCATCTAGCGGCCGTGTGTTGTTCACCAACCCCAATGGGTTCTTGATTGGTTGACTTGGTTCATTCCCTTCTTTCCTCCCCAGATGATTACATCTGACAAACCCCAGGTCATTAGTCCGATGCGGAACCCCTTAGAACACAAACCCTTAGGAGTTGGCATGGCCCGGGAGCGGGTTCAGGAGCGGCCCTCACGCTAGTCCTCAAGCCCGCCTCTGTCCCGCCCATTACCGTTCCCTCACCCTCAGCCAGAGAATCTACCTAGTGGTCTGAGCTCAGTGGCACTATATAGCGAGGATAACAATTTGAGGAGGGCAGTCAGACTACTTGGCCAGCGAAAGAAAATGGGCCAATATCCCCTGCCTTCTGCAGTAAGCGGCAAGTAATGATGTGGAGTGTGGGGGGCATGGGAGTCATGTTGTGAGAGGTCCAGCCTCGCATAACCAAGACCCGTGATGAGGACAGCAGTGGGAACGATGAAACAACTAAACTAGATGATGCTTGTAGCCGACCGCACTTGGGGGGAGCCGGGTGAGGCAAGGGCCTTTCAATCTATCGTCAGGATAAGAGGGCTTCAGATCTTGCGCGTCATGCAGCAGCGCAGCCGCAGTTGGGTCGTGTGGCCGTGAGTCAGCAGGATGCAGCAGTTGAAGGTCGGGGAGCCAAGCGGCCACGTGGTAAAAAATTTCGCGCTTCGCACGTCCAGAACAGTAGCGGCACAGGGGCTCAGGTCGAGGCAGCGCGGCCATAGATCACTCAGTCGGAGGCGTTTGGCGCGGTAAAATTCCGTACTCCGGCGTGTGGCAGTTCTTTGCTAAGACACCGGAGGAGGCCCCGAATATGGGTATAATGTAGAATACTGTGGCAGAAAGTGAAGCGTTGGGCCAGCGAACTAACGATGGCACCCACAGCCCTGCCGTTCAACAACATGCAGCGTAACCCTCCGGTGGCCCTAGGGAGAAACATGGCTCCAGAATGTTGTGGTCCCCATCCTGCCCGCCGCAGCCAACAGCAGCAGCCCGCGCCCCAGTGCAAACACGCAATGCCAAAGCAGCCAGTTCAAGCTCCACCACCTCCTACAGAAGGAGCTGTTTTTCCTTTTGACATCATCTCCCGGGTCCAGATGCTCCGCTCCTTCGTCCTCGCTACTACATGGGCGCCAGCAGTCGTTTCAGCGAGGCTGATTGCAAAGAGACAACAGAATGCGTCCAAAACATCCTAAAGGTGTCAGCAGCTGAGCCCGTGCTCCTGTCCAAGTTGTTGAATTGCAGACTTCTCCCTTTTTCCTAAAAATGGTGGACTCAGCACCATTCAGAGAACTAATAAGGCTTGTGCCGAGCCGAGATGGAGAGTTTCCAAGCCGTAATTATTTTTTTCTTTTTCCAAAAAGGCAGTACCAGCACTTCATAAATATTAAGAACAGAAGGTGGTCAGTCCTTGAGCTTATCGGTTTGTTCCAAGGTGCACGGCAAGCGCGGACGTCTGGAAGCTGAACTAACGGTCAGGGCCAGTACATGTCGCTTTATTATTTTTTACCCGGCCGCCTGGGTGAATGTGCCACTCCTGCCCATGCACACCAACAACTTCGGACAGGAGGACCCGCCGCTTTCCTTCCTCCACCAGTTGCGTCAAACAAACTGCCTGGCAGCCTGCGTCCACAATGTCCGCCTCCACCTCCCTCCACCCATCACACACCACCATCATCACCCTCCACAAGGCTACTGCGCTCACCCACATCATCACCACACTGTGTTAAGGAGAAGCACAGCGGTGTCCACGTGCAGAATCTCTACCACCTGCGGCTTGCCTCGGCGAAGAAGCACACAAGGGGAGGAACTGCTCTGCGTCATGGCAGCAAGAAATCGATGTGTGGCCTTACCTCCGCGCCCACACGCAAATTCCGAAACCATGGTGAGACGGCCACATGGGAGGAGAAACATGGCTGACCGACGCATGAGCCCACCAGAGGAGAGGATGGTCCATGCGCCCCTGCATGGAGGCGCCACCGTGTCTCCATAATCCAGGTTGATGAAAAGTTCCTAAGTCTTCACCGATCTTTCACATAAACATTTGTGTAAACATGGCGCCGTCATGGAGAAACTGTGTCATAAGCGCAACTCTCTATCCCATTGACCTATCAAAGCCAGGAACAGATCCCTCCATCGAGAGGTCTTCGCGCCGAAGCCGGCATGAACGCGCCTTCCAAAACCTCACTCCCAAACTAACAACACGACTAGGACATATTAGTAATGCGATCTTGTGTCTCTTCCGAACGCCTGCTTGCGCAATTCCAACGACCTTGCACCCATGTTTTGGACCGACTGTATATGAGAACAGAGAAAAGGGCCATTCTAACGATTCTTCTATCTTTTGACTGAACCAGAGACAGAAACCAGGCAACACAGCGTAGCCTCCTCCCCCTGCTGAAAACTTTGATGTCAGCCAGCGGCAGCTCATGGTGCGTGACTAACCGTGCCGTTTGTTGAGCAGGTCCAAATACGTAAGAGGAGGTGCGACGTTATTTGTCTCCAGCTCGCCCAGCACCTCTACGGAGCCGAAACCAAGAATAAACGTCCATTCCACTGGTTCTTTTCAAGTCCATGGCAACAGATGCTGAAAAATCTGTCTGATGCAGGACCTGGAGACGTGGCGACTACATCTCGTGGCCACATGGAGTCCGGTGGTTACATGAAATGGAGGAGGAGGACATTGGAGGGCAGAAGCATTGATCTGTTGAAATGAGTGATTTTCCTACCCAGTCGCCCAAGAGGAGAAGGACAGGAGCAAGCTGTGAGGAGGTGGTGGAGATGAGGAAGACGAGCAGATGAACGCCCAGCACCAATGGCAGTATACAGTGTAAATGGAGGCAAGGAGGGCCCCTCGAGTCACTTTGCAGATGGCCCGCAGCACTGCTTATTTGCCTGGCTAGTACAGCCGAATAGGAGTCAGCATCCCCCCGCAGAGGGATGACTTCGCTCGTTCCACCCTATTTGGATTGGACCCATCGCTATAAAAACCGGTCCCCAAATGGAAAGCCTTTTTTTTCTCCCAGCTAATTCTGAGAGGGAAGAACAACTCAAATACTATAACTGAAATCCTCCGAGTAATCCGTTGGCCGCTGCCTTATGTGCGGCATATCGTCCCTCCTCGACAGTTCTGACCGGGGGGGTTTCCTCCAGCGCACACGTTCTACTACTGCTGCGGTCTGGCTGGGGAAGGTGGGGGGGGGGGGGGGGTAGGTAGGCAGTACCAGCTCATCAGTAGGAACCTAAGAGTCTGGAGTCACTGAATGAGCAGCTTCCTTCCACACCGCCTAGTGAGGAGGGCAGGTCCCGCCATTACAGCAGCCAGCAGCAGGACCTGGAGCAGGTCCCGGAACCAACAAGGTTGGCCTACTTGGACAGCCACTTCTGCCACCTCAGTTAAGAAGATCCGCTGGACTACTGGGCAGCCAAACGGATGTGTTGGCCGCAACTTGCCGAGTTTGCAGATGGAGAAGCTGCCTGCCCGGCACAGTAGTGTGGCATCAGTCAGCGGGTGTTCAGTGCGGCGGGGGCCATCGTTACAACCCCCCAAGGAGAACCTGCTTTAGCCACCAAAGGGAAATGTGGGAAAAAAACGACATTGACTCTTTGTCAAAGATGATTCCAGGGCGTGGAATCCGGCATCAGGATTTCCATACAAACCAATGCTTAGGGCGTCAGTCTGGAGTTCAACCTACCAATGCCATCAGCCACTATTCTGATGCTGCCCACCCCGCCTGATGCCACACATCCTGCGCTGCCCAGTTACTTCGTCCCATCTGCCTACCACCATCCTTTACCAAGGGAGACTGAGGTCTATTTGCCACCCACCAATCACACTTACTGTCATTAGGTGCCACTCCTTTGACCTCTATGCTGCTGCTCTGCTGTGTGCTGTTGGCCGTGGCATCCACATACTGTGTCATTTGCCACTGTTGTCTGAGAACCTCAGCCTGCTGCTGTGGCCTTGCTGCCATGTCCTCACACACTGTGTCATTGTGCCACTGCCTTGACTCATCAATGCGACTAGCAGCGAGCTGCCGACGCGGGCCGGGACCTCACGCTCCCAGTCATTGGCCACTCCTGTGGCATTCCTCCCTGTTTTGGGGTGGGCCACACTCCAGAATGTCATGCTGCCACTCTCTGACACTCCATTGCTGCCTAGCTATCGTCTGGTACTCCCTGGCCATTCCCTCCAACTGTGGTCCATTGTGCCACAGCCCTGACCCTCATGGCTGCTGCCGCCAGATGACCCATCCGCTCAAAGTTCAGTCATATGGTCCACTCTGTGGCTTGCCCCTGTTTTGGCGCCACCCTCCAGAATTGTCATTGTGCCACTCTCTGAACCCTCATGCTGCTGCTGTGACTTCCTGCCGGGCCCCTCCCACAACTGGTGTCATTGTGGCACCTGCCTGAACCTCATGCTGCTGAGCCGCCATGACTCCCTCATCAGTCATTGTGCCATTCTTTCTGTGTGGCTTCCTCCTTTTTGGCCACTCCAGAATGTCATTGTGCCTACTGCCCATGATCTCATTGCTTACTGCTGTCGTGAACCTCCACACTGTTTGAATATGTGTCCACTTTGGTAGAGGCCTGAATACTGTTTTGCAGCCTCCAAGAATGTCATTTTGGCCACTGCTGATCTCATACCTGCTGCCGCCGGTTGACCTCCACACTGTGTGAATGTGCACTCTAGGCCTAATACGTTTTTTTGCCGCCTTCCAGAATGTCATTGGAGCCACTGCCTTATCTCATAATGCTGCCAGCGTGACCTCCCAGCACTGTGTGATTCTGCACTTATCTGTGGCTAATACTGTTTAGTAGGTCCATCGCCTCCAGTAGTCATTGTGCCACTGCCCTTGAACACCATAACACGTTGCCCGCCGTGAACACTCCACACTGTGTGAACCTTGTGCCACTCTGTGGCCAATACTGTTTTTGCCGCCTCCAGAATGTCATTGTGCCATTTGCCTAAATCCTCTGCTGCTGCTGTCGTGACCTCCACACTGTATCATTGGGCCACTCTGTGGCCTAATACTTTTTTGCCGCCTCCAGAATGTCATTGTGCCACTGCCTGATCTCATGCTGCTGCTGTCGTGACCTCCACACTGTATCATTGTGCCACTCTGTGGCCTAATACTGTTTTGCCGCCTCCAGAATGTCATTGTTCCACTGCCTGACCTCATACTGCGCCGCCGTGCCCCTCCGCTCTCAGTCATTGTCCACTCTGTGGCTTCCTCGTGTTTTTGCCACCTCCAGAATGCCCATTGGTGCCAAACCTGCCTACCTCACTGCGGGTGGCTGCCGCCGTCACCTCCACACTCTGTCACTAATGTTGCCACCTGAGCTCCAAGCTTGTTTTTTTCCAGCTGTCGCTGCCATGACTTTATCAGGCTACATTCCCGTTTGAGTTTTTTGCCCTTTTTTGCCCTCTTAAGTGCCCGGGGAAAATTTTAATAGTGAAGCGATTCTAAGAGCGGGGGCGTCATCTGCGTGTCATACTAAAACACAACATTTATGAAAAACCAAACCAAGCTCCCTCTGCATATTTAAGCATGGCACAACTTTTTAACGCACCCTGCAGGCTCTGTGCAGCCTGGAAATAGCGCTTTTAACGCGATTCGTGCCGAAGTAATTCGGACCGAATTTAATTTTTGTGGGAAAAATTCGGCGAAGTGACCGAATCGAATTTTTGAGAAATTCGCCCATTTCTAATTATTATAGTAGGATCTTAGCCCTCAGCTCGGTTCTTTCCAACTGGCGCTGACATGACTTTATCAGGCTACGTTCCCACTTCAATTATTTAGTCAGTTTTGCCCCTGTGAGTGCCCAGAGAAGTAAAGAGTGAAGCGATTCTTAGAGCGGCGGCTGTCATGTGCGTGTCATACTAAAATATAGCATTGTATGAAGACCAAACCACGTTCTCTATGCATATTTGAGCATGGCACAATGTTCTACAACACCCTACCGGATCTCTGCAGCCAGGAAATAGCTGTTTTTTAACGCGAATCAAATTTTTGAGAAATTCGCCCATCTCTACCAGTAATGTTTCAATGACCCGTGAGCTGTGTGTTTACATGTAAAGCATGTCAGCTCTAAAAGTCTGAGGGGGAATCATCTAGGGCTTGTACGCAGAAGGAGTCTGGTCTAGAGTCTATATACAGGAGGTCTGGCCTGAGGTCTGTATACAGGTCTCAAAAACACAAACACAAGGCCATACTTAAAGCTCAATGACTAAACAATAGACTAAACCCAGTAGAAGGCAATATAGGCCACAGTGCTACTTGGGAGAGATATAAAAGGTGCAGATAACTAATGAGCAGTAGTTCAAACACCCATCCATTAGGAAGGTAACTGAATAATAAATAACTGCATGTTGTATAAGAACCAGCTCACACCAGCATGCAGAAAAGCCACAATATCATACAAGGTGAGACTGCACAAATACAAAAATACTGAAAAGACAACAACTCACACACCTTCTATGCATGAGGGGAGTGGTTTCTGGTATTATAATTGCATATCGATAAGGCGATACAAAGGGTGACACACAGGTATGTGTGATAAACCTTACTGGCTTACAACCTATGACTGCTCCACTATTTAACACGCTGGTTTGGAACGGCTGAATGAAGCGCTGGTTAAAACGTCTTAAAGTATACTCAACATAAGTTGAGAATAGAACATTTATTGAAATAAAAGCATAACGCGTTTCGCAGGTCCTCCTGCTTCCTCAGATATATGCGATCACAATAGACATACATGAGCTTTAAATAGGTAGTATACAGAAACGAGGTTGAATGGCTGAACATGGAAACGAGGTTCAATAAGCCTTAATTGGTAAACAACAAATCACATGTGATAGTGTAGTGAAATTATGTGAATGATACACCACTATAAATGGTACTCGTACCTGTTACATGGTTGAATAAATAAATATACACTAATGCAAATCTATATGAAACATAAAAGAAGTTACTATTTAAAACATACATGAAACATGAAGAATATAAACCGCTTTAACATATTTAAAATATATAAAATCACTATTTAGAATATATATTGAAAAAAATGTATATATATGTATGTATAAAAAATGCAATAAAATTTGCGTACCCTATGTAGAAGAGAAGAAGGGGAGGCGATGATAATTCCCTAAACTGACCATACATTATAAAAATATATACATGCGGGGATGAATACTATTAAAAAAAAATAAAAAATCTCTTTTCCTTTCTCTTCTCTTTTTCTCTCTCTCTCTTTTTTTTTTTTCTTTTTCTTTGCCCTTCTCTCTTAGTTTACAAGATGATTTCCTGAACTTCATTGAGACCAGCTGGTCTCAGTGTGTTCAACTTGTACATCCAAAAGACCTCTCTTTGGCTCAATCTTTTAGGTCTATCGAGTGTCAAGGGGTGAATCTGTTCAATGGGTTGGATGGTAAAGTTTGGAATCTGATTATTGTGTACTTGTTGGAAATGTCTTGGTACACTATAAACCATCTGACCGTGTACTACATTATATCTATGATTTACTAGGCGTCTAGACAATTTTGTCGTAGTCCTGCCCACATACTGGATCCCGCAGGGGCATGTAATTAAATAGACAACGAAAGTGCTTGTGGAAGTGAGATGTTCTTTGATTTTGAAAGTGTCGCCAGTCGATGTTGATTTAAAACGATCACTTTTCACTATTTGGTGACAACATTTGCAAATGGGGTACCCACATGGAAAAGAACCCTTTAGGTTGGTTGTATCAGCAGAATTTTTATGTCTTAAACGTGAAGGTGCCAGTATATTTTTGAGCGTGCGTGCTCTGCGATATATATATTTTGGTTGCTCAGGAATAGCACCCTTGAGCCCAGGATCCCGTAATAAGATATTCCAATGTCTGTTAATTATGCTCTGAACCTCTTTGTATTGAGAGTTGTGGGTGGTGATGAAACAAAGGTCAAATTGTTTAGTGTTTTCTGGTTTACGATTTTCCCCTTTGAGATAGGTCTTTTGATCATGTATGGCTGCTTTTTTATAAGCCCCTTGTAAGAGATCTTTAGGATATTTTTTCTGCAAAAATTTTTCTTTCAGAGAAGCAGCTTGTAATTCAAAGTCAATGGGCGACATGTATGAAGGGGCTTAACGCCAGTTTTCTGGCGTACACTGTGCCTCCCAGCCCGAATCCCGCTGTCGGACGCAGCGTTCGGCATTTTCGGCTGCGGCCCGCATGAAGGGGCGGGCAGGGGGCGGGCAGTGGGCACGGTGGGGCGCGGTGTAGGCGTTCCGGGGCGGGACGCGGCACGCTCGTATAGTCTGAGGCATGTACCATCGCGGCTCGCCAAATCGCGGCGCTCGGCAGCTCCGACAAGTAGACCTGGTTTTTTTTGGTCTAAATCCTCCGGCCGAGGCGAAGTGAAGCAGGATCGGAACATGCGAGGAAGCGGATCGAAGATCGCGACAGAAGTCTCGGCGCTCTGCTCCGTGCAGCAGGAGTGTGATTCCCGAAAAAATCGCCTTTATAAAGGCGGAAAACAGTGTCAGAAAAGAGCTGAATGTACAAAATACACATAATAAAAGAAAAAAAACATTTTCCCAAACTCTAGAACGGCACAAAAACAAAAAATATGATTTTGGAAATTGCCGGGAAATACAGTAATTAAAATTTCGATACCTATTCCATGGTCGGCATAAACCCCAAATCAGAATAGGACACAAAGTCCCTTCTTTCCTAGGGAGGAGTTTGGACCAACAGAATCCACGGCGGAAAATTTCAAAATACGTAAAAAGACAAAAAGAGCTATTGGCTAGCTAGCGGGAGTTTGGCTACCCAGCCAATCAGAGCCCCACTACTTCTCCCTTAAAGTCATGAGAGAGGGGCCACTAAATCTCCCCCGCTCAGCGCCGTGGGCATAAAGTAAAATAAAAAAAAAAAATATTTTTTTATAAGGTAATACTGATCAATAAAAGCAAAAAAATTGTAAAAAAATAAAACAGTTAAAAACCCCAAAAACGCGTTTTTCGCCGAGACCCCCCCGGCACTACATAGGGAATTGCCATAGAGAGAATTGCCGGGAAATACAGAATTCAAAATTTTTTTAAGCATTCTCATTTGGGGCGGCATAAACACCAAACGAATAGAGCGAAAAATGTCCCCTTCTACCTATAGGAGAATTGACCAATCAAAAAGGAGCGACAAAGCCCCATTTAGCCAGGAAAAAAAAGGACCAATCATATTAAAAGAACGGGACTTCAAAATACGAAAAAAAGGCAGAAACGAGCGGGATTGGTTGAAGCAGGGGGGGTTTCGCCCAAATTTTAAAGGCCAATCAAAAGCGCGAGCAAACTTTCCCCCTAGATTTTCCTATGGGAAAAAAATTCGAGCGGCCCCTGTTTTGGGGCCTAATTTCAAAGAGCCCCCGAAATTTTGGGGACCAAGGAGAGTGAGCGACGCCCCTTTAGGGTTTTTAAAAGCATCTAAAAATAAAACGTATATGGCCGAAACCCACATTATAACACTACACAAGTTTAAACGAAAATGTAAAAAAAAGGAATCCAAAAAATTGGCAACAAAAAAAAAAAATTTAATTCCCTAAAATATTCGTTCGGGGGTTTCCCAGGTGCGTTTCCCTTCTTTTGCAGAGCACCTATTTCCCCGAAGCTGCCGTTATACAGCACCACGTGGAATACACCTACTCCACTATTTAATTGGGTGGGCTGTTAGCACATTTCAGGTGTCTAAAACAAATTACTGACAGCTCTGTCCCCCGTGGGGGTTTGGGGAAATATAAAACATAAATCCCCCTTTTTAATAAAGGGACTTTTCCCCCTTTCGGGGTGAACTGGTTTCTTGTTGGGGAAATTTTTTTTTTATTCAGTTGCCCTCCTATTTGGAAAGGGTGGGGGTTTAGCTGGCCCCCATTTGTTATCCCACACCAGTTATATTTTCTTCCCCCGAAACATTGGGGGTTTAAAATTGCCCCCCTATGGTTTTTGTCATTGTCCACAACAGAAACTATAAGTGGGGGTCTAACTTTTGGGACTTTTTTTTGTTTTGGGGTAGACAATACCATTTTGGAGGAACCGCCAAGAAACGGGAGGGGAGAAAAAGGGGGGGTTCAGTACTATTTATAATACATACACCATCAGTTGTGGGCATGTTCTTTACACAATAAATAGGTATTGCATATTAAAATAATAATAACAAAAATAACTATTTATTTATTTATTGCCAACATATTCTGCAGCATTTACAATGTATAGGATAAAATACAGACAAAACACATACAGTTGAAATCAAACGGTTAGCAACACTTAACTTATCTTGGATCGCGATAATTAATGCGTTTAAAATGTCATTTCTACCAAAATGCATATACATCTGCAGAGCAATTCCCTATCTTATACCTACCGCCATTAATCCTAAATTCCAAAAGCTTTTCTCTACGTTTATTTGGTGTGGGAAAAAGACCAGAGTCAAGCGAGACCTCTTGCTCCTCAGCAATAAGGATGGAGGATTAGCAGGCTCAAGTTTTCTTGCTTACAATGTGGCTCTCTTGCTGGAGCAAGCCATTCGCTTATGGCGCCAATATGATTCTAACATGTGGTCTCAAATAGAATCTCATTAATTTATCCCATATCTCCTGGAGTACCATCTTAAATCCTCAATAATTGATGTCCCTGTACCAACCTTTTCACTTAGGTCAATAACAGACTTACTTAAATTTTGGTCTATTTATGTCATACCTAACACTTGGATCGTCTTTCATAAGAAAGATATGTCCTTAAATCTCTTACATTTAAATCATGGCACAATCATGGCATCCTCAAAATTGACCAACTGATTAAGAATGAAAACCTCTTCTCATTTACACATATCTCTACTTCTTTTTCCCTGCCTTACTCGACCTTTTATCAGTTCCTGCAAATAAGACATTTGCTCCAGACAACAAAATGGCCAGATACCTCACCCACACGTTCTGATTTTTACAACTTTCTCTTTGCAAAGAAAGGCTTCGAAAAAGGTCTGTCTTTAACACACCACACAATATTGGCCAGAGATTCCACCTCCAAGTTCCCGAATTATCCTCCTAATTCTCTAAGGATCAATGGACAAAAGCACAAACCGTCTCTTCCTCTTTATCGAGATGTATAAACCATAAGGAAACCATGTTTAAGATCCACTTGCGGGGGTATTTACCCCCTCAAGGTTAGCGAAGATGTTCTCTTCATCCTCAGATCTGTACTGGGAGAGGTGCAGCCAACAAGGCACCATGCTACATATCTGGAGGGGGTGTCCAGTCATTCAAAAATGTTTTAATTCAGTCTCTTCTCTCAGAAATGACTAATCTCTCCTTTACTTTAACTCCCGAACTTGCTTTTTTAGATATTGATTTCTGTGACTTCTCACCAGCCCTCCACACAATTCTTTTTCACACTCTTATAGCAGCCACAACAGCTATTGCATTCAATTGAAAAGAAACTAAGCCCCCCTCTGTAATTGAGGTTATCAGAAGAATTAATCTCAATTGTGCTTCTGAAATTAAGTTAATTGACCCTTCATATGTCTGTAATAAGAGAAAATCTCTATGGAATCTATGGTTATCTTCTAGTTATTGTGCATCTATTATAGTACAATAATTCTTTTTGTTCTATGTCGAAAAAATATTTTTTTTTTTATTATTCCCAACAAATTTTTTTGCTTCGTTTACTATCCACAATTTTTAAATTAGTTATTTGGTTCCCTGCCCCTTTTTGTGACAGTACATTCTTCTTTGTTTTCAGATACTGTCACGGAACCCCGGACCTCCGCCCGGGCCCGAGGCGCTTTCCGGGCTGTGGCTCCCAGCGAGCCCCGTCCCGCATCGTTCGGGGGTCCGCTTTTGTCCCATCCCCGCCGCGTCTACTTCCCCGGCCGTCCCTGCTCAGTCGTCCCATCTCCCGGCGCGTGGCTCCGCCCCTAGGGAAAACCGCCCCCGGGCTGTTTGAAATTTAAAGGGTAGTGCGCCGTAATTTGGGGTTTTTGCCGGGAACTCTCCATTTGGTCGGGCCCCCTTCCTCCCGGGCCCTCCCCGGGATCCTTAGTTTTTTTTACCTCGGGAAAAGCGTTCCTAACCTTTCTTTGCTATCCGGGTTCCTACCCCTTTGCTACGTTTATCGACCACAATTTTTTCCCCCGCCTCCCCTGACCTTCGCCTGCCCCACGTTATGATCCAGAGCTGCCTGTCCTGACCTTCTCCCTTCCCCGCACGATTCCCTACGAATTTTTACTACCGTCTCCCCTTTGGGACGCCCCCGGGGCAGGCAAGCCCGCCAGGGAAATGACCTGGTAACCCCCGCCGCAGCAAGCCCCCTTCCCGCTTTGGGGCGGGCTCTGGTGAATACCGGGACCTATTAATTCCGCTCCCTGGGGGGCTTCCACCACCCTGCGGGGTCCACGATCCAGACCCGTCCGTTACAGAACCGCCATGGACCCCCCAAAGGTGCTTTCCCAAAGGGTTCGCCAGTATTACCCCCCGTTTGGCCAAGAAAATCCAAACAGATCGCGCACAAGGAACAGCTCGAGCAACCTCCCTCGGGTCAGCAGTTCATCGCCACTCAGCAGCAGCATCGGCTGCAGTGGTTCCCCCGGGGGCATTGGCTCCATGGGGGTCCCAACCCGTTATCCATGCCGATAAGTTTGAGGGGGATTCAAGGGTCTGCAGGGGTTTTCATACCCAGTGCCCCTGCATGTGGAACCTGGCAGGTCAGTTTCCATCAGAAAGACCCAAGTGGCCTCGTGGTCATCCCCTCTCCGGTAAACCCTGGCCTGGGCAACTCCTCGGGGGCCCGAGGGACCCAATTACGGCCATCTAGTGACATTTCTATTTAAATTCCGGAGTGTCTTCGGGAACCCTGCTCGTGCACGTCCCCGAAACGCCCTTTGAACCTCCGCAAGGGAACTCCCCCTGGAGATACCCGTGCAATTCCCGCACACTAGCTGGGAGCTAGCCTGGAACGTGCGCATTATCGCCACTTAAAGAAAGGCCTCCCAGCCCATAAAAGATGCCTCGCCGCCCGACCTTTCCGCCTTCTTTAAGCGAGCTAATCCACCGGGCTAACCGTTTGACATCCATTCGCAAAAGGGCTGAGGAGCCGCCAAGAGAAGAACCACCCCGTACACGCCGTCCATCTCATTTTGCACCCGGTGTTTCTAGGGCCCACCCCTCCTTCCCGCCAGTGGAAGGGGCCAGCAAGGGTTAGAGCCCCCCTTTTCCCCCCGCAAGAACTTAAACTACGGCAAAAAGAAACCTATGTCTCTACTGGGGCAGCCCTGATCATCTCCTCCTTGTTGTCTCTTCCCCCCCCGTCCGGAGAAGGGGCACCCCGGGCACGGGGAGAACACCCAAGCTGTGCAGCCTCCCCCCCCGCCTGAACATTTCGGTCCGGGGCACTGAAGGGGGGGGGACCCATTTTCAATTTTCAGCATTTTTTGGGACTCCGGTTCCCTGAAATTTCCCTGGACGCTGCCCTGGTGTCTCAACACCGGGCCTTCCCGGGGTTCCCGGGAACCTCTGTCCATTTCCTCCGTCATGGAGAACCTCTGTGCCAGCCTTTCCCGTACTGACCATTTCCCCCCCAATAGGCACTTCACAAAGAAAGACTATCTTTCTATGTTTCCCCTCCTTCGCCCGTCCTATTGGGTCTTCCATGGTGCAGCGCCATCCCCCGGGCTTGCGGGAGAGGGGCGAGGTCTTGCGATGGGGCCAAGTGTCGGTCCCCCGCTTTTTGGGTGACCCCCCCAAAGGTCCAGCCCTTCACGGTACCACTAAGCCTCTGCGGGCTCCCCGCCTTATAAAGGGTACAATGCCCTTTCTCCGAAAGCAGCAAAAACCCGCCGCCAATCGCCTTATAATTTTCCGATTAACCTATTGCCCTACCAGCCCCCCCCGGGGGCAGATCTACCCCTATCCGCCCGGGAAACCCCCAAGCCATTCCAAGTCACGAGAACTCCAAAGGGGTTTAATTCGGAAGTCCTTTCTCCCCCGGGGGCAGGATTCTTCTTTCGGGAAAAGAAAAATTGGTACCTTGCGACCCTCTTTTATTACCGGGTCGAATAAGACAGGGGGAAGAATCGGTCCCCTCTACCGTTGATCACGGATTATTTTTCCCCTCGGGGCGCAAGGTTTCCCCAAATTGGATCAAGAGGGGCCTACAATTTCCAAAATCCGAAAGGGGGCATGAAGGGAAGAGGCCTTAAAAACCGGGGACGCCATTTCGAGTACCTGGTAACCCCTTTCGGACTGTGTAAGCGCCTGCCGTCTTCCAGGAGCTCGTGAATGACATTTTTAGGGGTCTTCCTTTCTCCCCCCGTAGTGGCTATCTGAAAGATATTTTTGGGGTTACCGCCTGACCTCGAGACCCCACCCCCTTGTCATCCGCAGTTTGAAGCGAGAAATCACCTGAATGCCAACTGGGGAAGTGCCCTTCCACCAAACCAGCCCCTTTCCCTTTTCTGGGGTACTTATTTTCTATCGAGGCCTAAGAAGGATCCGCAAAGCTGTCAGCCGTTTGCAGTGGCCACTCCCAGTCGGTTTTGCGTGCCAACCCGTTTCTTGGGGGTTTTGTAACTATTATCCCAAATTTATTTGCCCCTTTCTACGCTATGGCTCCGATAGTGGCCTCACTAAGAAACACCCAACCCACCGCAGCTGGCCCTCCCAAGCTGAGAGCTTCGCAAACTCAAATCTGCCCTTTTCCCACACTGCCTCTCGCGCCGACCCCGGAAACCCTTCACCTTGGAAGTGGGTGCCCGCCGTTGGGGGGCGGGGCCATCCTTAGCAAAAAGGGGGCCCCCGGGCAAACCGAAATTTTGGGTTCTTTTCCCCAAAACTTCCCCGGCCGAAAGGAACTACACAATAGGCGAAACCGTAGGGCGGCCACAAAAGGTTTTGGAAGAATGGGGCCAAAACCCATTAAGGGGCTCGCCACCCATCTGCATCTATTCGGGAAACCCCAAAAACCTTAATACCTCCAGACGCTCGCGACTTTAACCCCCCCCAGGCTAGGTGGTCCTTTTTTTCTCCCGGCGACTACCAATCACTTCCGGCCCGCGAAAGAACATCCAAGGGGACCCCCCTTTTTCCCGGGCTTCACGTGGTGGGGGGAGTTTACCCAGACCCAAAAATTCCCCCAGAACGCCTTTTCTCGCGCTCCAGTTGACCTCCGGAAGGGTTTCCCCCGGGAGGACCTACGACGCCCTCCTCCGCAGACGCACCGAAAGGGGGCCATTGCTCTTTGGTGCCGGCATCCCGGCGCTCGAAAGATTTCCTTTGATATCCCTTCTATTTGGGGCCAGAGCTCGCAAGGATGCAAGGATTCGTTTAGGCCTTTTAACCCTTTCCCGAAAAACGCCTCTCACAACCGCAGGTCTACACACCCACTCCCCTTCCGACCAACCTTGGACCAACATTGCGAGGACTTTTAAAAACCCACTCCCTCCTTTGGGTGGCAAACCCCCCGTCTTTGGTGACTACTGACGTTCTCCAAGAGGCGCTTTTGTCCCCCTGCCGGGGGCCGCCACGCCAAACCGCCTGGCAGCTATTTTTCCAAAATTGGGTTTCCGTCTGCATGGGCTCCCAAGCAAAAACCCCGGATCGGGAGTCCATTTGTTTCCAAGTTCTGCCTGCCCTGTGTTTTCCCCCAAATCCAGGGGAAGCCGACTTCTCGTCTGCTTACCACCCTCAGACAAAGGGCCCGGTGGAAGAGAAACCAGTCTTGGAGGTTTTCTACGCCACCCTTCGTTTCACACGCCAAGACGATTGGCCCCCTTTTTTGCCTGGTGGAGTTCCGACAACTCTCAGACCAGAATCCGCAGGGGGCTCCCCTTCTCATTTAATGGTCCATCCCCCCCCCACCCTCCCCTGGCATCTCCTTCGAGGTTCCTGCGGCGACGCACTGTTCAGGGAAATAAAACCAATCTCGCTCCGCGCTTCCGACGCACGAAGACCCAAGCCGACAAAGGAAAAAGTCCTGATCCTGTCTCCCCCAGGGGACAAGGGGGGCTGTCGCCAATATTTTCCCCTTAAGATCCCCCACAAATTTGGACCCCCCGCTTCCTGGACCCTTTTAGGTACACTCCATTAATCCGGTTTCTTTCAAACCCGCTTCCCCCCACCAGAGAACCTAACTCTCCACTCTCTCTACAAAAACCCCTGGCCTTAACCTTTTTCTCTCGAATCCCCCCCTCCCCCCATAGCTATGCTCCAAGTCTTTTAAGTCAAGGAGACCTGCTATGAGGAAACTAAGGAAACGACCTGGGAGACTGGAAGGGGTTTTTGGTCCTGAAGAAGGCTTGGGGGCCGGAGGAGAAAATCCGAACCGTAATCCATCCAGAATTTTTTCATCCAGTAAGAGGGGGGCCCAAAAGGGGGGGGCCCAGGGGGGGAGCACGGGCGCCCTGCGACCTCCGTCCCGGGTCGCAGGGGGCGCCGGGTGCCTCCCACGGAGCCCCGTCCCCCACTCCGGGTTCGGGGGCCGCTCTTGTCCCAAATCCCCTGGCTCTACTTTCCCCCGCGCCCTGCCCGCAGTCCCATCTCCCGGGGGGGGCCCCCGCCCCTAGGGCGCGGCCCCCCCCGTTTTTAAATTTTAAAGGGGGAGTGCGCCGGTAAATTGGTATTTGGCCCGGGCACGCTCCATTAGGTCTCCCCTTCCTGCCGGGCCCTCCCGGATCCTTAGTTGTTTTAAATCTGGAGAAAGCGTTTCCCAAGCCTTTTTCTTTTTTATCCGTGTACCCTACCCCTTGCCTTCGTTTATCGACCACAATCTTGCCCCCCCTGCCCTGACCTTCTGCCTGTCACTTTTTTACCAAGCCGCCTTCCCGACCTTCTCCTGCCCCCACTACAAAATGCCCACAATCTGTCTACTCTCCCCTTGGCCGCCACCGCAGGCAAGTCCCGCCAGTGGAAAGACCTTGTAAACCCGCCGCACAAGTCCATCCCCTTTGCGGCGGGCTCTGGTGAATACCGGGACCTACTTTGATTCCGTTTTCCCCGGCGGGGCTTCCACCAAACGCCTGCAGGGGGCCAGGGACCACTAAAACCCCTCCCCTTACAATATCTTTTAGTTTTTTATTATTTGTCAACTGCTCCAATTTTTTAATAAAGGAATGTTTAAAAAAATTTTCGGGATCACGAAACTCATTCAAAGCAACAACATAATTTTGGAAAACCCAAAAATTTTTAACTAATGGTATTAACATTATAAAAAAGTTTTTATGTCGCGCCTTTTGCTGGAGACCCTGTGGGTTGCCAGGCCTCCATTTCACAATTCTGGAGTGTAATCTGTTGCCACTTGTTTTTCCAATTAAAAAAAAGGGGAAACCCCAAATAACACCATAGGGAAACCCAGGATTAGCCCCTTTCCCTAAAAATTTTTCCATTTCACAACCATTATTAGGGGCCCCCATACCCTTTTGGTCTAAACTCTGAAAGGGAAATGGAAAGCATCCCCCATAAAAAAGAAGATTTTGTCAAAGACTATGAGACCAAACATTTTTTTTGAAAAAAAAACTCTTTTTGAAAAGGACAATCTCAAAAAGTTTTTTATCCGGGCCCATTGCAAACATCATCCCCAAGTGGATTAAAACAAGACTTTGGCAAGCACCTTTCCCCCTGTAACCTTTTTTCCTTTTTCCCCCATTTCATTTTTTCATCTTTTGCTTATGAACTTTTTTTCAAAACGTTTAACTTTAATTCCTTCGCCTCATAACAATATACCTTCATGTCTTCACTGTTTCATGTATGCTTCTTGTAATATCTCGAAAACTTTTTTTTTGTGTTTTTACCTAGATAATAATGTAAGTTTTAAACTTATAAATTTCTATGCCAATCACCTTCCTTTAAAATTTTTCATAGTTTTTGTCTTGCCCATTTCTTATTTATTTTTTTACAAATTAAAGGCTCGCAAACATTCCTCTCAATACCTTTTTATTACTTTCTGATATTTCTGTCCGGCTTTAAATTTCTTAATCATATTGTTTTCTTTTCAAAATTTCGTATTTGCCACCTCGCCTTTAAAGGGTTCTGCAGATAGAGACCTGGGGGCCAGCATAGAGACTCTTAATTCCCTGTGTGACCGGAGGGGATCCAAAGATACCAAAACCCCAGATATTCACTAAAAAGGGGGGGTGTACTCACTCTTGTAGATACTATAATGGGGTATTTAAAATTACTGTTGGGGGCCCTACGAAAGGACATTTGTATTTTTTTTTTAGGGGGATACTTCAAGTAAACGGGGTCTATGCTGGACGGTCATGTTTCTAGGATAACCACCTCACAACCTACTCCTATTTAATTTGGGGGTTTTCTTGTCTTTGCATACGTGTTTTGTTCCTCTTACAAACAGCTAAAACATAACCCCCCCAAAATCAACAAGTCAAACTATTAGATAAAGGGTTTTCAAAAAATTTGTTTACCCATTATATAGAAAAATTCCAGTGTTCATTCCGCAGCTATTGCAAGAAAATGGGGGTGGCATTAAGACAAAAATGGGGATAAATTTTAATCAGTCCGGTGAAAGGGGATTGGGGGTTTCGTGGACCCCGAAGCAATGTAGTTAAACCCGCCAGGGGCGGGTCTAAGTAGCCCCGGTATTCACCAGAGCCCGCTGAAAAGGGGAGGGCTTGCTGCGGGAGGTTTCCAAGGTCGTACCCCTGACGTGACTTTTGCGATGGGGGCCCGGGGGGTAATGCGGGGTCAGAAACGAAATCCAGGACGAAGTGGGGGGACGGGCTGGAGGTCGGGACGGGAGCAGAGGGTGTGGTCAGAGGGGGCGTTGGCGGGGCAGGGGGGAAAAACAGGCAAGGTCAGGAAACCTACGGAAGGGGACTGGTACACGGGTAATCAATACGGAACTCCAAACCTCCAAAACACACAAAATGCACCCAACTTTTGGTGAGGGGTGTTTCTTTATAGGCCCGGGGCCAAACAATTGACAAATCCCGGCAAACGGGCCCTTTAAATCCAGACCGTCGCCGCGCGCCCTAAGCACGGGTACTGCACAGCGGCTAGGAGAGAAGGAGCAGAGGCACGGGAGCGTGGATGGGAAAAGGGGCATGGCGCCGGAGCAGGGGCAGCGGGGGGATGGTAGCGGGCCAGCCCCTTGACTCCCCCCCTTTAGGTCTCCCCCTCTTTTTTGGGAATTAGAGAGGAGGTCAGGTGAAGATTGCCCTCAGGTTCCCACAACCCCTCCGGTCAGAACCCCTTCCGAAAAACGAAAGAACTGTTTCCCCCTCACTGTTTTTTCCGCCAGCCCCTCCTTGATTTTAAAGATTTTTATCAGAGTTGGCCACGGAGAAGGGAGACAGTCCACAGGAGAAGGATTCAGCACCCCCGGTTTGAGGAGAAAAAACTGGAAGGGGGTTCGGGTTCGCAGAGTAGAAGGCAAGCGGGCTTTGGGACACCGGGTTATTTGCCGGTCAAACAAAAGGAAACCTAAATACTTGGGCCTAACTTTAACTGGGCCCCTTGAAACGGATATTTTTGGCGGAAAACCAAACTCTATCCCCCGTCTTAAATAGGGGCGGAGGTCTACGGTACCTTCACCTGGCCTTTGGTGCGAGCGGAGGCCCTTTTAGAAGGGCCTGGTGTGACTTGCAGGGGCCCTTGATGTCCTGCACTTGGGCATCCAGGGCAGGAACGGACACAGGTAGCCAAGGGAAAAGGCGGGCGGGGATGTAGCCCAAACACAATAAAAAAAGGAGATTTCCAGCAGATTTGAGGCTGGGGGAATTATAGGGAAATTCCGCCCAGGGGGGAGGTCAGCCCAGTTATCCTGCGGGGGTTCAAAATGTCGTAGGTAGGGTCCAAAAAATTTGGGTTAACCCTCTCACCTGCCGGTAGTTTGGGGTGGTATGCGACGGAAGTCTAGTGAACCTGAACTGACCACATAGAGCCCGCCAGAATCTCAAACAAACTGGCCCCCCCCTACCCGAGATAATATGAAAAGGGAGAAGGAAACCCGAAAAATGTGGGAAAAATTGGGGCCAGCGGGGGGGCAGAGGGTAACCCGGGCAGAGGAAAAAGTGAGCCATCTTCGAAAATCACAATCACCCCCAAATGACCGTTTTTTCCAGAGGAGGTGGGAGGTCCGTAACAAAGTCCATGGCTATAGGGGCCCAAGGTCTTTCTAAAAAAGGAAGAGGCGAAGCGCCCCCGCGGGTCTGAGACAAGGGGCTTTATTTGGGTCAGGAGGTACAGGCTAGGATAAAGTCTCAAACATTTTGAGGGGGGTGGGCCCCCAATAATAACGGAGATTATTGCAGGGATTAGGGACTCCAGGATGACAGCGTTATGAGGCATGTCCCCACTTAGGTTCGGGCCCCAATGGCAGGGCGACGTAGTTTTCCCGGGGTGGATGTTGAAGGTCAACGGGGGCCCCCGTGAGGTTTTTTAAGGGGAAATTTATTTGCGGGGCGGTCCAGGCCCACGTGCCCGGGATCAGAGGGGGGCGCCCGCTTTGACGTTTTTCCCATGGCCAAAGTGAAGGGAAAAAAAAAGCAGGCGAAAAAGAGGCCCCCTGGCTTGTCGAAGATTCGTGTTGGCGTTTGAAAAAAAGAAGTTTTTTATGATGGTGAAGATATCGAGGGTGGCGAGCCCCCCCCCAGCGTGCCGCCATTTTTGGGGCTAACTTAATGCCAGTTTCGCGATCCCGATGTGAAATTTTTTTTTCGGCGGGGGTGAGGTTTTGGAAAAAAAAGACGCAAGTACGCAGTTTTCCCCGAGGGGACTTCTAAAGAAGGACAGGCCTGCACCTCGAGGGGCGCCCACTTCGGACAAAAGGGGACGTGTGGATCCGGTCAGGCAGAACAGGATGAAGCGAATGCTGTTTTAAGGGCGATCAAAGGTTCTTGGGCTTCTGGAGGCCAGGATTTGGGGTTGGCATTGTTTTTCATGGGGTACCACCCCCAGGCGTAAAAATGGGGGGATGAACTGTCGTAATAGTTTGAAAACCAAAAAAAGCTTTGGATTTATCGAACCCACGGTCGGGCACTGAAAAAAACCGCTGAAAGCTTAGAGGGATCCATCGGAGCCCTGATCCGAGACGAAGTCCATGAAAGGGCAAGAGGTGCGTTCAAACAAGCATTTCTCGATTTGGGGGAATTAAATGGTGGCTACGGAGAGCTGGCCCCTGGCAGTGGTGAGGTGGTCTCCAGATCAGGGAGAAGATTAAAAATGTCTTCCGGGTAGACATAATACGACGAAAAGGAAGTGGGAAAATCTCGTTGACGAAATTCGGGAACACCGCCGGGGTTGCAGGGGAAAAAATGGCATGACGAGATATTCAAAATGACCATCTCGGGTATTAAAGGCCGTTTTTTTATTTTTGCCTTCACGGATACAAAGCAAGTTGTACCTCCGCTAAACCCAAATTGGAAAAAATTTTTCCCCGTGGCGATCAAAAAAAACTCCAGTCGAGGCGGGGGGATCGTTTTTTTTAGTGAGCCCCCTTAGTCGATACAGGGCCCGGGGTACCATTTTTTTCAGTGAAGAAAAAGCGGGCCCCGGGGGAGGAAGATTGTGTATAAAACCTTTTCGGAAATTCTCCGGGCATATTCCACTCGCCTTACTCCGGGACAAAAATAGGTAACTTTGCCGGGGGGGGTCTACCCGGGGTTTCGGTCAATGGGCAGTTTTTAATGGCCGGTGCGGGGGGAAAGTTTCGGGTGTCTTTCGGAAAAGAGTCGGCTAGATTCTGGTAAGGAGTGGGGGACCCGGCAGAGGCTTCGTAACTTTTTGAGGGGGATCGTGAACGGAGGAGTACAGGAAGGCATGCGGTTTGGGACATGGGACCCCCCCTGATAACTCGCCGTGTTTTCAGTCTAGGTCGGGGCATGGTCTGCAACCCAAGGAGGCCCCGGGAATTTGAAGAGGGCGTTTTAACGAGAAGTGAAGGTCTCCTTGGTAAGCGCCCCAAACTGCAAGGTGAGGGGGACAGTGCAGAAACCGTTTTGCGTTCTTTTGGCATTGCCCTGCGGAGGGACGAAGATGGGTTTCTGCAGAGGGGTCACCGGAGACGAAATTTGGCCCCAGGGGGTGGGTTTAAAAATTTTCCGCGGACCCCCGAAACAAAGGGGGCGGAGGGTTTTAATGGTGTGTCTGGCGAAAAATCACTAGTACAGGAATGGTCGACGGGTGAGGCCCTCTGACCACTGGGGTGCCTCCCTGCGACCTATGCGAGAGTTTCCCGGGGCCCCCGGAAGTCCCCCCAATGAAGTGGCCGAACCGCCACATAGAAGCCAGCTGCCCCTTTCGACGCTCGAACGTTCTTCCCGGGTTAGGTTGCTCTCTCGACCTGCACGGGTTCGTCCTCAGGAGCCCTGGGGGAGGAGTGGAGGTCGTTAGGAAATGGGAGCCAAGAGGTACCGGCGGGATCGGTGACCCCCCCGTTGGGGGCAGAGCTTTGTTTCTCGGGAAACCAAATATCAATCGGGTGGTAACCAAATCAGTTTGTCCAGAGCGGGTGGGAGGTCCCGACCGCGAGCTGTCTTTAATACGCCCAAAAAAGGGCCTTGCCGAAAATGCCCCCAAACCCCATTATTCCAGTCCAGCTCTGAGGGAGGGGCGGAAAAAGCACGGAGTCGACCCCCAGTAGGGGCCCCTGACGGGAGTGAGCAAGCTGCGGCAGCGGAGGAGGGCGGGCCGGTTCCTCGAAAACGGTGCAGAACCCTGGAGGAAGGTTTGCAGATTTGCCGTCAACGGATTCCTAGTCCAAAAGCGGAGGGACCAGGGCCGGCTTTTCCCCGATAAGAGGGAATTTAAAGGACCTTGCCCACTTGGTTGGGGAAATTTTACCCAAAACCCAAGTGGATGGGAAAGCGTTTAACTACGCATTCTTTTGGGGCTCCCTAATAGCCGGGGGTGGGCGGCAGATGCAGAGATGGGGCCCGGTCAGGAGGGGAAGAAATAGCTGCAGGGGCAACTGGTGTGGCGTGGGGGAGGTAGAAGGCCGAAGGTTTGCATCAGACCCGCAGCTGGTTATGTGGCTCGCGGGGCGGCCGTGTGACTCCCGGAGATCGGGCAAGGTTCCCTGGCGGGAATCCAGGCCAGATTGTTCATAAGGGGTTGGGGATTCGCTGGCCCCCCGCAAGCGATGTAGCCCAAGCCACGCCAGGGGCGGAGTTAAGTGCCCCCAGTATTCACCAGAGCCCCCGCAAAGCGGGAGGATTGCTCGGGTGGGGGTTCCAGGGCGTACCCCGAGTGACTTGCTTGCGATGGCGGCCGGGGGGAATGCGTGGTACGAATTTTAATTGGGAGGAATGGGGGCAGGGAACGAGGTCAGGCCGGGGGGCAGAGGTTTTTGGGGCAGAGAGGGGAGACAGTCATGGCATGGGGGCCGCGAGTCAGGAAACGTGTGTTAACGGGGCTGGTACAAGGGGGAATCAAAAGGAACTCCAACATTCTGAAAACCACTAAAAGCACACCACAAAATGGCAGAGAGTGCGGAGGGGCCCGACCCTTTAAAAGGACCAGCGGGGGCCGGGAATTGACAAAAATTACCCGGGTCGAGGCCCTTTAAAGCCCGACCAGCTGCCGCGGCGTGCCCTAAACAGCGGGTAGCACCCAGGGCTAGAAAAAAGACAGGAGCAGGAGCACGGGGGCTGGACAGGGAAAATGCCTGGTGCCCGGAGCCCGGGGGCAAGGGGTGGGCATGGGGGCGACGGCACCCGCACCAGCCCCCTGAACCCGGAAAAAGACTGAAATTGGGGCCCTTTTTTGCTGCAACCCTTTTTTGGGGGTCTTGCTCCTTAACTATAATTTTTTCCCCCTTTAAAAGCTCTTCTTCTTGGTGTTTTGGTGGCTTAGTCCATAAAATGGAGCCTCCTTCACTATGACTCTTCTGCACATTTTCTTTTCTCCCTACCTTTAAAACTAAAGCCTATGTTTGGTTTACTTTTCCTTTTCTTATTCTTCCCAAGTTGGCAGCCACTGTGCAAGAAAAGAACAAGTAGACATTTGTCTCTTAGTTCAGGGTTTAGTTTAGGTCTCGTAGGTCAAAATTATCAGAAAGTTGTGGCACATTCTAATGATATCCCAGCATGATATATGATGGGAACACCCCTTAAACAAATGAGTGTCCTACCATTATTACAATCAAGAAAGGGTCCCACCAGTTGGACATGGCCTATATATTTGAGGGTATAGCAGCGTACAGATGACATTGTCTATTTGATACATTTCCATACTGTATTTTCTGGAGACCAAAAAATGCCGTCACTGTTTATGTAAAGCTCTTTTGTCCATATGAAAGTCTGTAATTGTCAACACTTTTCCCAAAATGTCTTTTCCTTGCTTCTTTCTTGCCTTTGTATTCTCCACTCATGAATACAGATTGTTTATGCCCCAAAGGCAACAGAAACAAATTACTTTAGCATCCTCTGAAAGGCAAAATACAAGAGTGGCAGATTTGATTAAATGGAAATATAAATAACTCCTTTTCTGCCAAAAAACTGCAAAAAAAATGTACGATTATCCTGTGGGATCCAATTATGTGATTGAAGCACATCACAAAAATTAGGGTTTTATTTTTTTTTACATTTCCTCAGTTATCTGGGTATTCCTTATCTTGAAAATAAAACCACAGAAAAAATGGGACATAAATTACAAAAAAATAAATATTCCTTATCTTGTGTAAAGGTCCCAGGTAGAAGGACCTGTTGCAAAGAAGCTTGTCAGAATGTTTCAGAACACAATTTTTTAAGTATTTAAGTTTTTCCTTGTGGAAAATGCCATTCTTCCTTATATAATGTTTTACATTTTTCAAGAAAAAATAAGTAAACCCTTTAGAATTATGTGGATTTCTCATTGAATAATAATAAAATGTGTTCTGATTGTTATCTAAGTAAAAAAAAAAAAACTCATAGTCTAGCTGAATTAATAAGACATAAAAAGCTTATAGTTTATGTCTTTTTGTCATGAGTTGCGCCACAGACACACTTGTGTAACTTACAGCTGTGTCAGGCAGAATCTCCTTCCCTATGTCTGTTACCTCATCTCCTCTGCTCCTGCTGCCGTCTCTTCACTAGGTAATGTGCACACTCCCTCAAAGCATTTATAGGGCCACCACACCCCGCCCAGCCTCCCTGAACCTATCTCCTGCTACAATACTTTAACCCCTTCCCGCTATAAAGTATTATTAATTGGTTTTTTCATTTTCCTTTTTTATTACTAGACAATGCGGGCTTGTTTTTGCGTGACAAGATGTACTTTTTTTGGGGGCCATTGACATACAATAATGTCTGCAGAAGGTTTTCCAAATGGTGGTTCTATTACTTCCTGCCTGAGAAAAACAGTTGCATCTGTTACTGATTGTCCAAGGGAAGACGAAAATGCAATGCACCTCAAGAAAGAGAACACAAAACGCAATGTGAGTTACCAGGTAAATAAAACAAATTGTGTAAGCTGATATACTGCTCACCTTAGGGCTGCCCCCCCAGGGGGGTTTTTGGCCTGTTTTTTACCGGTTTG
>JAODAL010037802.1:0-39963 GCA_025379985.1 Phyllomedusa bahiana | reverse complement strand
GCCTTGGAATTTTTTTAAACCCCTTTCCGCCCTTTTTGGTGGAAAACAAAATGGGTTCCCCCACGTATGGGCCTCGCCTGGCCCCCAATCCCAGAATGCCGAGCAGGCATTTTTTGCCGAAAAAAGCCGTCCCTGCCCTGGCCGGGCCACTTGTCATCTAAAATTTAAAGCGCTTTGTCTGAAATCTGGGGCCGGAAAAAGTCCTTTCCTGCCCACCCGACCACCGGACTAAAAAGGGCAGGGCCCAAAGGGCCGTTTATATTCTGTGACAGCTACGGGGTGAGGGGGGTGGATGTTCGGGGGGGTGGGGACGGGGGCCCTCTAAAGGCCCCGGGCACCCCTCTTCAAAACCGCAGGGTTGGTGCAGGGTTTTTCCCCTCCAAGGCCCCTCTGCGGGGGCACCCACTGCCCTTAAAAAACCGGGGACGTGTTAAAATTTAAAATTCTGTCTTGGAACCTTTCCCACACAGGTAAGGGGGGGTTTTGGGGAAACGGTTTTTCTTGCAACGGGGACCAAAGCGCGGGCTGGGGGGACAAAAACCCTTTGGTCCCGGGAAAAGGGGGGTGGGGGTTTAAACGGGCAAAAATCGGGCTGGCCGCCCTTAAAGAATCGGTAGGCTGGAGCACATCCCTTCCCGGGGCACATGTCTGAACCTTGCCCGTCCAGAAATTTTTTAAATAGCTCCCGGGGTCTGGATTTGCCTGCTGAGGAAGGTCGGGGGCCTGGTTTCGAAATTTTCCCCCTTTTTGCACCCTGCCTTGTCCGCCGGGCCCTATTTTGCACCCTTTAAAGTTTCGGCCCTCCCGTAAACCGTTCATTTTTGACGTGGCAACCCCGGGGGGAATTTCCCCACCCTCCCCCATTGCTCCCGATTGTGGGCAAGCAGCGAAATGCCTTTAAAGCGTACGAAGTAAACACAGGGCCCTGACAAGCAGGGTTTTGTGGGCCCCTGGGGGTTTTTTGAGCCACCGAGAGTGGGCAGGTAAAAGGCTTTTCCCCATCCTTCCCAGTTTTAAAGAACCCCCCACCCAAAATGGTAAGTGCGGACAATCCCCTTTTCGGGATGGCTTTGTGGTGATCTTAGTTCGGGAAACAAATTTTGGGGACATTTTCTGAAACAACGGGTTTTCCCGCCAGCGACGGAGGGGGGGTCGGACCCCAGTTTGGGGGAAAACGGAGCCTTTTTCTCTCCGTCAAATCCACAAGGCCCAAAACAGTTTCACAATTTTATGGGTTTCTTCTTTTAGGCAGTGTTTCGGGGCCCCGGGGCCCTAGTGCAAGACAGGCGCATCAGCTTCAGGGTGCATCATCTCTAGGAAGTCAGGGCTGTGTTGAAAAGCTGTGCCGGAGGAAGCGGAGGAGGAGGGAGGACGGAGGAGGTATTCACTAGACAACCGACATTTATCCAGACGTCCTTGCTTGGAACGAGAGTTGGCGGCGAATTTGAAGGCGGATGAGGAAGGATCAGTTTGCTAGTGCCCCTCGACCCCAGAGGCTTGGGAAATCAAGGCTCCATCTCACACATGAGTGCTTGGATGCTCCATTTCCTCCAACATGATCCTCTGCATAAGGGCACATCCAAAAATGAACAACAGTTAACTGGGTGGCACCCTCCTGGATCCCGGTTTCTCAAAACAAAAGCTCAGCACTTTCCTTCCACCCACCAAATAGAGAGTAAAATGCTGAAAAAGGAGGGACATTGATGATTGATAAACTGGAGACTCTTCTGTTGCGTTGCTTCACATTTCCTCTCAAATGTTCTCGGTGGAACAACTATCAGCGAAGTGACAGCAGTAGAGGTGACAAGTTAGCCGGTAGCCCGGCAGCCAGCGCAGCAGGCAGGTTGGCCAGACGGGCCTAATTCGGGTGAATTTCTGGGCAATCTTTATTTACCACCTCACCAACTCGCATGCAATGCAGGGGCACACATCCAACACACACAGAGACCAGCTTAAGATCTGGGTGACGACTTTCTGCGTCTTCAACACCGATGTTTTTTTGGTGTTGTTCGGACCCAATAGAGTCTGGGTTATCCAAAATGGACAGAATGGCCCGTGCTCGATCGGCTCACGACAATTGAGGTGTTGTTCCTGCCCAGCAGTCCAGCGTCAGGGCCGCACCAACAGAATTTTCAGGGGCCCATACAGCTGAAGCACCTGGCCCCCCCCTGTAAACCCCGCTCTCCCAGCAACGATCACCCGCCTGTCCAGCAAAACAATCGGCCCTCTAGGACCATTAATTGTGTCCATTTTACCTACATAAGTTACAGTATGCAAAAAAGAAATGTATTGTGTAGTACAATAAGCAATAGAGTCACATATCTGTCATTAACATCTGGTCAGTCTAACTTATCTTAGACACAGGGGCTCTAAGTAGCTCCATCCATATCCCCCTTCCCCCACATACAATATCCCCTCCATCACCACAAACAATTATCCCCCTCCATGTTTCCCTTGGTCACGCACTCTCACACCTTCTAAAATAAACACCAGCAAGAAAAGAAGTGTAGCTCCTATCTAACGTCAGTGGTTCCCTCAATACTTACAATCAGGGACAAGTGTACACTGCCACTAAACTAGTGCCAATCATAACATACAACACTACCATGACCACATAGGGCTTTCCAAAAACACCCAGTCAGGTATAAAAACCTACACCAACATAAAAGAGACCAGGATAGATGTACAGGACACAGCTCAGGTTATAAACCTACACACCCGCCACATATTGGACCAATAGAGATCATAATGAAAAAAACTTGAGACTCTCGGTTCAACATATTTTGATCAAATGATGTTTAAGCTGCCCATGACTTTCACGTGATCTCAAAATCGGTCAGTCCTTTTGCTATCTTTCCCTCTCAATCGACCCTAAATTGGCTCGATTGAGGGGTGAAAGAAAAGCTTGGGGACTCCCGATTTTGGATACGTTGAAAGTCTTTGGGCAGCTTGAAAATTTTTTTGATAAAAATATGGGGAAACCGAGAGTCTCAATTTTTTGCTTTTTGATGGGTTAGCAAAAAGGCTTCTTTAGGGTTTTTCCACGTAGTGTATTCCCCTTTTTCCGTAATGTGCCGGAGGGCCCGGTCTGTGTGTGTACATGTAAAATTTTAAAATTGGGTTTTTCCCGCAGCCCTCCCAAGTGGCCCCCAGGTTTGCTTTAAGTTTTTTCAGAAATGTTTTTGTGTGCGGAAAATACGTTATACTTGGTTTTAACATTGTTTTAAAAAAACCCTTTTTTTTGGGAAAGGGAAGGGGTGATTCCATTTTGGGTTTTTGTACCCCCCAATCTAAAGGCTTTTTCTTTAAAAAGGGCGCTTGAGGTTGGGGTTTTTTTTTTTTTCCCCTCTCTAAACTAATGGAGGTCGGTTCGCCCGGGTGGGAGGCTGATTGCTCGATTGAGAGAAAAAAGGAGCAAGGACTGCACCGATTTTAAAGATAAAGTTAAAAGTCGTGGTCACCCTTAAAATTTTTGATAAAATTTTGGGGAAAAACCGGGGAGTCTCAAATTTTTTTTTTAAGGGTATTTTAGTAGATAAAGTTCTTTAGGGATTTCCATGTATGTATTTGCCCTTTTTTGCATTTTTGTCCCGGGTTTGGCGGGGGGTCTGTGTGTGTCCCTGTATAATTACTTGGTGCCGCACCCCTTTCCCAAAGTGGCACCCAGGTTTGTTTAATTTTTTTTAAAAAAAATTTGTTTTTTGTTGCAAAAAAACATACTTTTAAAATTGGTTTTTCTTTAAATTTTAACCTATTTTGGGATGGGGGGGGTTTCCCAATTTTGGGTTTCTGTCCCCCCCACTCTCACGGGCTTAAAAAAGGGGCAGCTTGCAGGTTGGGTGTTTTTTATTTTTTCTCTCTGAATAATGGGGGGTGGTTGACCCGGGGGGGGGCCCTGATTGGCTGATTGAGGGGTAAGATGCTTTTAGGAAGCCCGATTTTGAGATCAGTTGAAAGTCGTGGGAGTTTTAAACTCTTTTGTCAAAATATGTGAACCCGGGGTCTCAAAATTTTTTCATGTTGATAGATGCATAAATGCTTCTTTTGGGGTTTCCAGTTTGTGTATTTCCCCCATTGAGATCAGACACCAGCTAGGTTAACCTACCCCTCGCCATATAGAGACCCCTGAGTCGACACCCCTAGGAATAACCTACAACATAATAGAGTCACATTTTGGGTCAGACACCAGTCAGGTATAACCTACAAAACCGCCATATTTGAGACCAATGAGGTCAGAACCTGCTCGGGTCAACCTTAAGTGAATACAGCATGACCAAATTTTAAAAAGCAAAATAAAACCCTGACATTAGGGGGTCACCCCGGGAGTCTATCTGATGAGTCGTTCTCTGAGTTGTTTTTTTTTTCCCCCCTCTTCTGCATCTTCCACCCGTCATGGTGACTTGTCCCGGCCCCAACTATCCCCGCGAAATTACACACAAATACTTAGAATCCTCAATTTTCAAGCATCTGTTTACCCTTTCCATCTGTTTCAAACTTCCCGGGGGGGAGGGGGTAAAGCCCTAATTAGAGGTCTGTATCCTAAGGGGGTTTGGGGGGTGGGGAGAGGACTAACCCCCCCAGATTATGCTACAAAATATGGTTTGCCCCTAAAATTTATTACCCGGTAGGGAGACAAGACCCCCAGGGGGTTGGGAAATTTTGCAAGGCCCCGGTAATTAGACAGGCCCCTATTTAGGTAGGGGACCCCCCCGGTAAGGGGGTAGGTCGCCCCCGGTAGGTTGGTGGGTACCTAGCCCCGATTCCTTTGTTTTTAGGCTTTAGGGCCCCCTTTTTGTTTAGGTGGTAGGGCCCTTTTATGTTTAGGTGGTCAGGGCCCTCCCTTTTTGTTTAGGTAGTCAGGGCCCTCCTTTATGTTTAGGTGGCAGGCCTCCTTTTTGTTTAGGTAGCCCGGGGCCTTGTTTTTGGTTTGGTAGCCAGGGCCTCCTTTAGGGTTGGTGCCCCGGGGCCCCCCTTTTGAGATAGGTAGTCAGGGCCCCCCCTTTTGAGATAGGTCGTGTCTGGCCCCCTTTAGATTTTGGTAGGTCAGGGCCCCCTTTAGAGAGGTAAGTCAGGGCCCCCTTTAGAGATAGGTTGGTCAGGGCCCCCCTTGCTGGTAGCGGGCCCCCTTTGTGATAGGTGCGGGCCCCTTTTTTTGTAGGTGGGGGGCCCCCCATTTGTGTAAATAGCGGGCCCCTTTAGTGATAGGCATACGCCAACTCTTGTTTTTGGGGGGGGGTCCCGCATTTGGGGTCCCCCCCGCCTCCAGGGGGAGTTGGCATTCCTCCCCCGCCAGCAGACGGGGGGTCTTTAAATGGCGGGGGAAAGAGTAGGAAAGTGCGTCCCTTTGGCGCCCCCGGGGCCGCCCTACAGGGGGTAAAGCGGCCGCTGCGCCGCTTCATCCCCCGGAAGTCTCGCTGTGCAGGGAGGAGGCAGGAGGGATCGCTCCCCCTCCCCCTGTATGTCCGGCGGGGGTGGCGCCGCACATACGGTCGCGGCGCGGGGGGGAAGTGACGCTGGCTGCCGGGTGGTGACGGGGCCCTCTCATTCCCCCCTGCGCCGTGAGGAGTGCCCGGAGCGGGGTGTGCGGGGCCCTGGTGAGGTAAGTGGATTTTATTATTTTATTTTTTTTTTGCTATATGGGGGGGCCTCTTCCTGGCAACAATGGGGGCTCTACCTGGCAAAAAGGGGGGAAACCCCTGGCAACAGAGGGGAATCTACCTGGCAACAGGGGGCACTACCTGGCAACCGGGGGGGGACTACTGGCAACAATGGGGGCCACTACCTGGCAACAGAGGAGCATTACCTGGAACAGGGGGGGCATCTACCTGGCAAAAAGGGGGAATCAAAACCTGGCAACAGAGGGGGCCTCCTGGAACGGGGGAATTCCTGGCCAGGGGGGGCACTCCCTGGCAACGAGGGGGACTCTACTGGCGACAGGGGGGAAAATCTATGGCAACGAGGGGGGGATCCCGGCAACGGGAGGGTTCTCTACCTGGCAAAGGGGGGCACCCCTGGAACAGAGGGGGACAAAACCGGGAACGAGGGGGCCTATCTGGAAAACAAGGGGGAAATACCGGGCAACAAGGGGGGGCATCTCCCGGGCACAGAGCTGGCATCTCCCTGGAAACAGAGGGGCACTCCCTGGCAAACAATGGGGGCCTACCTGGCACAGAGGGGGCATTATGGCAAGAGGGGGCACTACCTGGGCAACAATGGGGGCACTATGGCAAAAGAGGGGCACCCCTGGCAACAAATGGGGGCATTACCTGGCAACAGGGGGGGGCACTCCTGGCAACAGAGGGGGCATACTGGCAAACATGGGGGCACTCCTGGCAAAAAATGGGGGCCCAAACTGGCTACGGGAGGGGAATTATTGGCTAAAAGGGGGGCTTTACCTCCCTGTAAGGGGAAATACCTGTTTTTATGGGGGGTTACTACCTGGCTAAAAGGGGGATCTCCCTGGCTTTCTTCAAGCCGTTTGCAGTTGGTGAGTGGGTGGGGTTTTTAAAGGGCCCGGGGAATACCGAAAAGTGGGCTTTGCCCTTGAAATTTTTTGTCGCGGGATTTGGGGCCCCCCTAAAACCCTGCTTTTTCATTTTTTCAAAAGTGAAAACTTGGTGTAGGGTGCAGGGCCCCTTTTAGTGTTAGTAGCTGGCCCCCATTTGACATAGGTAGCGGGGCCCCTTTTAGTTTGGTTGCAGGGCCCCTTTTGTAAAGGTAGCAGGGCCCCTTTTGTGTTAGGTGCAGGGCCCCCCTTTGTGTGGTAGCGGGCCCCCCATTAGTGTAGGTGGGGCCCCCCCCCATTGTGTAGGTAGCAGGGCCCCTTTAGTGTAGGTGCGGGCCCGCTTCCTTATACATTATAAAAAAAAAAAAAAAAAAACAAACCCCACTTACCTGAGCACGCTCCCGCCGCTCCGAGATGCTGGGCCCTGCCGCCCTGCATAGGCGGCCGGTGAAGGGCGTCACCGCGCCGCCTACGTCACTAGTAGGGGGGGCGGCCCGGGCGGGGTAAAGGCCTAGGTCTTCAGGGCCCCCCCGGGGGGAGATCAGCGGGCCAGCGCTAGTGGCGCTGTGCCCCCCTGAAACCGCGCAGCCCCGGGAGTGGGGACATTAGTCCACGATACCGGGCCGGTTCTGGGCGCTGGGAGGGGGCCCGGGTGTGAAAGGCCCGGATGGCGGGGGCCCCGGGGAGCGATGGCACTGCCTCGGGGCCCCGCAGGAGTCGGGGCCCGCACTGTGAGAAAGTGGGGGGGTTCGGGCGCTGTGCGCGGGCCCTGCTCTGTCACGGGCCCCATCGGGGTACCGGCTGTACCATATGGCGGCCCTGGCCAGGGTCATATTAAGGGACCTTCAGCACAGCTGGAGGAGTCATTACAGAAAAAAAGATCCGATTTTCCCAAAACAGAAATGTGGATCGTTTGACTTTCAAAAAGTGAACAGGCGGGATCTTGATGTGTTGTGGCCCCATTGCCGGGAAACGATTTGTTGCGGTCCCCAATTTTTAAAAAAAAAGGTTCCTTTGAAAAACTTTTTTTAAAAAATGTTTTTACTGCATTTTATTTTTTTCCCAAAATTATTTTGGTTTTGCGGTGAGGGTGTAAAAGACAGGGTTTATAAAAGTATTCCTTTAAATTTTATTTTAAAAGTTTTCGCATTGGGCATGGGAGGTGGGGTTGTTGGTCAGCTATTTTTATGGCCCTTTGGGGGGAAATGTGGTTTTTAAAAGTTTTTCCCCCTTTTTAAAGTGGGAAGTCTTTTTTATTTTTTTGGGGTCATTTTGTGTGGTACGCTAATCGTGGCCTTGGAACAAATGTGGTTCTGGGGGTTTTCTCCATCACAATTTTTAAATAGGGCGAGAAGTCTGTTTTTAAAATTTTTTGGGGTCATGTAGCTGTGGTCGCAAAAATCGTGGCCTTTGGGGAAAGAAATGGGGCTTTAAGTGGCATTTCCCCCTCAAAATTTTTAACAGTGGCTGAGGTTTTTATTTTTTTTTGGGTCTGCTGCTTTGAAATGCAGCAATACTTACGGTTATTTTAAAAAAAATTTTTTGTTTCAAAAGAATTTGTTCTTCAATTTGTCAAGGGGTAAAAGGGTCATGCTTTTGAATTTTTGGGGGGGCATTTTGCTGTGCAGGGAGCTTTTATCCCGGCCCCCTATTTTAAAAAAAAATGTTGTTTCTAACGATTTGTTCTTCACAATTGTCAAGAGTGGGTCAGGGTGTGGTGCTGTCAAAACAGGATAGGGGGACCTGTTAATGGACAATATTTCAAAATTACTTTTTTTTGCAAAATCTTTAACTAGCTATCAACCCTGATTGAGGAAACCCCTTTTTTTTAAATCAAAAAAGAGAAAAAAGACAGGTGGGATTCCATCCCATTAAAAAATGTGTTTTTAGAAAATTAAACTACTAAAAAATTGCTGTAAAAAATGCTTGGGAACAAAATTCCTCGAATTGTACAAGGGGGTTTAGGGGATTGACCCAGTGTAGTTTTTTAGAGGCATGGAGTAGGGCAGGACGGAGCAAAGAAAGAGACAATTTCCTCCGAGTTGAGTAAAAAGAGAAAAAGAATGCCAAAAAAAAGGGCACCTGGGGGGACAGGAGCGTTTTAACCCCAGTATTTAAGTGAGCTCAATTGGCCGCATCTACGGGGGGGGCAAGCGTAACCGGTCTTGACTGTGTAGGGGAAGCTGGGGTCTTTTCCTCACCTTCCGCTTCCCCCCTTGCTTCAGCCGACTGTTTTTGTTGCTGCTTTTTGGGATTTTTACCGTGTTAATAGATGCGGACGCCAGCCCGGGATCTCACGACCCCCTGTAACTCCGGCCTGGGCTGAACCTGCGTGTTAAAAGTGGGAAGACGCTAGCTGGTCTCTCACCCCCCCCCACTGTAGTCTGGGGCTGGACCTCCGTGTTAACAGATGGCTGATGGCGTGGCCTTCACCGTTAGGGGAATCAGGAGAGCTTCAAAATTTTTTTAAAAAAAAAACTGATTTTGAAAAGGTGATTTTGTGAGGTTTAAAGTAGTATAAAAAGGGGTCCCCGGGCTGGCACCCCCCAAAATTTCACAATTTGAGGCTTAAAATTTTTGGGGGGGGTGGAGTACTATGGGGTCGCATCTTTAATCTCCCGGGGGTCTGTCCCTAATCAATGAAGAAGGATTTGGGGGGAAAAAAAAAAACCATTGTTTTTTTGGCTGATTCTCTCAGAAGCCCGGGGGGCAAATATCTTCCAATAAAAAGTGTTTTGGGGATGATTTGGACATTTGTTTTTTTTATGGGGTGTGCGGAATTAACACATTTTCATGTGTAAAAAATACCTTTAAAACTGAGGGAGGGTGTATGTTGTATGTTATCCACTTGAAAAAAAAAGCAAAAAGGTTTTTTTGGGAAAATTAATAAAAATTTCCCCAAATAAAATTTTGTAAAAAAATTTTCGTTACCAAAAAATTACTAAATGGCAGTCCTGTCAAAATAGCATGTGCCCTTTGTTTATTTGGGTCAAACAGGTTTTTGGGGGTTTTGCTGTGGCCCCGGACAGGGATGTCTTGTCCCGTGAAACTAAAATGGTGGTTTGAAATCCTTTTTCCGGGAATTTTTAAATGTGGGGTCATGCAGGTTTTGGGGGTATGCTGTGGCCCCGGACAGGTATAGTCAATGTCAGTGAAACTAAAATGGGTTTTTTAAAAAAACTCCCATTTCCGGCACTTTTTAATCTGTGGGTCAAAAGGTTTAATGGTCTTCTGTGGTACAGGGCGATTAGTTTTGTCAGTTTTAAATAAAAAAGGGGTTCAAATCTCCTTTTCCCCCACACTTTTTAATTTGGGGGTAGAAGGTTTATGGTCATACTGCGGTCCAGGAAGGTTAGTCAAAGTCCCGTTCAATAAAATGGTGTTGAAAGATCCCTTTTTCCCCGCACCTTTTTTTCTTGGGTCGACAGGGTTTAATGGTTTTATGCGGTCAGGAAAAGTTTAGTTAAAGTAGTTCAACTAAAATGGTGGTTCAAAATCCTTTTTCCGGCACTTTTTAATTTGGGGGTCAGACAGGTTTAATGGTCATACTGCGGCCAGGAGAGGTTAGTCAAAGTCCGTTTTAACTAAAAAGGTGGGTTTAAAGACTCCTTTTTCTTGCTTTTAATTTGGGGTCAGACAGGTTTAATGGTCTTCTGTGGTACAGAACAGGATAGTCAATGTCCCGTTCAACAAAATGGTGGTTTTAAAGATTCCTTTTCCCCAGTACTTTTTAATTGTGGGTCGACGGGTTTATGGTTACTGCGGTACAGGACAATTAGTTATGTCCGTTCAACTAAAATGGTGGTTCAAAGGGACTCCTTTTCGGCACTTTTTTTTGGGGTCATGAGGTTTTGGGGCTCATGCTGCGTTCCAGGACAGGGATATTTAATGTCCAGTTCAAGTAAAATGATGGGGTTTAAAATCAACTGCCCTTTGGCACTTTTTTAATTTTTGGGTCTGCAGGTTTTTAAAGGGGATGCTGTGGTGCAAAGACAGGGGTAGTGAATGGTTTGTGATTTTTTCTGTGGGTTTTATAAACCAAATTTTCTTGCATAAGATGTAGCACGTATACAGTTTGCTGTTGTGGATGTTAATTCCAGCGTCTCCATCCCTTTTTGGGTGTAAGAAATGAAGGTGTTGTTCCTCTCCCATAGACTTTAATGGTCATCGGCGATAATCTATTATCGACTATCGGATATCTTATTGATAATTGCCGATATCGACTATCGACCCGATGACGAGAGTCAACGTAATCGCTCCTCACTATTTACTATATATTCCAGAGACTGCAAAGCCATCACAAGAAACAAAGGAACTCTGTTTTTACTTTGGAGCAGTGGGTTACCTTATACAAAAATGCCAAAAGAGCCTGGTTACAGAAAACTCCATCACCTAGGCGACTCAGGGGAAGGTCCCCTAGATGGTCAGGTATTTCCCAGTATGTCTCAAAAAGTAAATTTGCATGTATGTATTTTGTATAGCAGCCTCAGTCTGTCTCGACTGCAGTTCTGCAGCGAATTTCCTGAACGCACGTGTTGCTAGTGTTTTGGGTATTCCTCTACTGTATCTTGGGACCCCTGTTAATTTGGTTTCTACAGATAGTACACCCCTCTGTCAAGGTACAATTAAGTTCTATACTCCTCTGGTTAATTTAAAAATAGAAGCCTTGCATTCAGAGTTCATTTCCTTTTTTGTACTTTATAACCTACCCGCTGATATTGTTTTGGGTTTACCATGGTTACAAGCTCACAATGCTGTAATCGATTGGGAAAAAGCTGATATTGTAAGACAAAGCCGAAGGTGTCTTGATCATTGTTTAACTCTTTCCTTGTCCTCTGTTTCCCCCAGTAATCTGTCTGTACCTGACTTTATTCAAGATTTTTCGGATGTATTTTCTGAGTCAGGCTGTGAAATGCTTCTTCCTCATAGGCCTTATGACTTTGCTACGTTAAGTTCCTTAAGGGTCGCATTTATAATCTGTCTGCACCTGAGGTGGTGGCTAGGAAGGAGTATGTTAACCCCTCTATCTCTCCCATGGGGGCTGGACTCTTCCTTGTTAAAAAGAAGGATGGAGGTCTCAGATCTTGCACAGACTATCGGGAATTGAATAAAATTACTGTTAGAAATCAGTACCCTTTTCACTATATTCCAGATCTGTTCAATCAGATATCTGGAGCTACCTAGTTTTCCAAATTAGACTTACAGGGTGCCTATAATTTAATTCGCATCCTTAAGGGAGATGAGTGGAAAACTGCCTTTAATATTCCTGATGGGCATTATGAGTATTTAGTGATGCCTTTTGGCTTAAGTAATGCGCCTGCGATTTTTCAAAACTTTATTAATGAGATCTTCTAAAACCTCACTGAGTGCTTTGTTATTGTTTATCTGGATGATATTTTGGTATTTTCCCTGAACTGATCTTCCTATGTGGAACATGTATGCACTGTCCTGCAGATTCTTAGGGAGAATTACTTGTATGCGAAACTGGAAAAATGTCTCTTTGGGGTACAAGAGTTTCATTTACTGGGTTATAGTCTTACACCACATGCCTTCCGTATGGATTCCATCAAAGTACGGGCTATTGTGGGTTGGCTACGGACGAATTGCCTGAAAGCCCTGCAGAGGTTTTTGGTGTTCGCCGGTTACTTTCGAGGTAAGAGTGGGAACAGTTCTATTGCAAAGGCCCCGCTCTCTGATTAACCTTTACCCCTGTGCCTTTTTCTCATGGACATTCTCCCACACTGAGAGCAATTATGACATTGGGAATTGGGAACTTCTCGCCATCAAGTGGGCATTTGAGGATTGGTGTCACTTTTTGGAGGGGGCTAGATTAAAAATAACTGGACCACAAGAATCTGACTTATCTCAAGTCCGCCAAGAGACTCAATCCTAGGCAGGCTAGGTGGGACTTGTTTTTTACCAGTTTTGGCTTAAGTGCCCTTCAATCTTCCAAGTTACCCTCAAAACCCATTTTAGCTAGAGGGGTGGTTGTATAAGCAATGTCCCTGGACCTGGCCAGCCATATAAGACAGTTTCAGGATTGAGCTCCTCTGTCGACTCCCAATGGGAAGTTGTTTGTACCATTACAGTTTATATTCCGACTGTGCAATGAGCTGCACAATTTGGTTCTTTATGGGCACCCAGGGATTGCGGGAACTAAAAGACTAGTTGCCTGTGCTTATTGGTGGCCATCAATGCTCCGTGATGTTACCGCATATGTTTTCACCTGTGAGACGTGTGCTCGAACTAAGATCCTTTGCATTTATCCTATGGGGGAACTTCGTCCTTTACCCATTCTTCAAAGACCTTGGTCAGCTTTGTCCATGGACTTTACCATGGATATAACCTTGGCTGAGGGAAAGACTGTAATTTGGGTAATCGTTGACCGTTTCAGTAAGATGTGTCATTTTGTGCCCCTGTCTCAGCTTCCGAGCTCTAAAATTTTGTCACAACTCTTTATTGATCATGTAGTCCATCTTCACTGGATTCTTGAAAATACTGTTTATGACAGGGGAGTACAGTTTGTGTCTAAGTTGTTTAGAGCTTTTTGTACGAAACTCGGAATTCATTTATCATTTTCCTCAGCTATTCACCCTGAGTCTAACGATCAGACTGAATGGTTCAATCAGACTCTGGAACAGTATGTTAGGTGTTATTGTGCTGATAATCAGTCAGACTGGATTACTTACCTTTTCTTGGTGGAGTTCGCCATCAATAATCATCATCATATGTCCATCAATACTTTGTAGTTTTTTTACTGTAATTATGGCTTTCATCCGTGCTTTGGTTCTCTCTTTTCATCCACCTCTGATAACCCCAAGGTAGAGATTGAATCAGAAAAACTGTGCACACTCTGGACTCATATTCAGTTGAACCTGATGAAATAGAAGTCAGTATTTAAAAGGAACGCTGATAAGAGACGCACGGCAGGGCCTGGGTTTTCTGTAGGGGATAATGTTTGCCACCAAATATATGAGACGAAAGACTCCCTCTCATAAGTTGACTCCCAAATGTATTGGTCCCTACTCTATTCTTCAGGTTATCAATCCAGTCACTTTTCGTCTCCGTCTCCTGCCAACTTTCCACATCCATAATGTCTTCCACAATTTGCTGCTCAAAAAGTACATACCTTTTATCGGTCCTCGTAAGGAACCTCCCCCTCCAATCCATGTAGAGGGGGATCTACAGTTTGAAATTTGTTTTAAACCTTTCTCTGTCTACCTGGCCCTGCTGGTGATTGCTTTTTGTGTCCCATCTGTCTGCTTTGCTCTGCTGTGTTGTTTCGCTGTTTTTTTTTTATTTTGGCTTGTCTTTCATGTTACTCTCCCATTCTGTCCTTTGGTACTGCGCATGCTCCTGGTTTGACCTCGGCCCATCTACTTGTTGTCTGTTGTGTCTGTTTCCCATTTGTCTTCCGTTTATCTTTTGTCTGTTTGTCACCTGTTTATTAGGGTATTTTTTAGAAAAGGGTTTGAGTGCGGGGTCATCCTTCTTGGAGTGGGCGCTCTGCCTAGGCAGGACAAGCCAGGGCGAGATTACAGTGTCCTTTACAAGTTTATCTTGGTCTCATCAGACCACAGGACATGGTCCCTGCTTGTCTTCAGCAAACTGTTTGTGGACTTTCTTGTGCATTATCTTTAGTAGAGGCTTCCTTCTGGGATGACAGTCATGCAGACCTATTTGATGTAGTGTGTGGCATATGGTCCGAGCACTGACAGGCTGACCTCCTCCTCACCCATATGTCTATTTTAAAAAGACAATCTATGGATATGATGCTGAGCATTTGCACTCAACTTCTTTGTATGACGATGTCGAGGCCTGTTCTGAGCTGAACCTGTCTTGTTAAACCGCTGTATGGTTTTGGCCTCCATGCTGCAGCTCAGTTTCAGAGTGTTGGCAATCTTCTTATAGTCTAAGCCAACATTTATGTAGATCAACAATTCTTTTTTTCAGATCCACTGACAGTTCCTTGCAATGACGTGCCATGTTGAATTTACAGTGATAGTGTGTGAGAGTGATAACAACAAACTGAACACACCATCTTCCCATTCATACCTGAAGTCTTATAACACTATCAAGTCAAATAACACAGCTGAGAGAAAATGGGTCACTTTTGTTGCCAGTGATTTAAACATTGATGTCTGTGTGTTGAGTTATTTTGCGTGTACAACAAATTTACCCTGTTATACAATCTGTACATTGACTATTTTACATTGTATCAAAGTGTCATATCTTCAGTTTTGTTGCATGAGAAGATGCAATACAATGTTTCGAAAAACGTGAGAGGTGTACTCACTTTTGTGAGATACTGTATTAATTATATTTATTTATATATAGTGCTAACATTTTCTGCAGCACTTTACAATTTTGTGGGTATAAGTACAGACAAAAAGCAAACATTACATTGTAAAAAGCTGCATACAGATCAGACACAAGGTGTGAGGGCCCTGCTCACAGGAGCTTACAATTTATTAGGGTGTATGGGTAAGACAAAGGGCGACATGTATGATCGGGAGTTCCGCCTGTTTTCTGCCGAAAACTGCGGCTCACCGATCAGAATCCCCTGTCGGACGCAGGGAAGCGATGTTAGGCGCGGCCTTCGCCACTTTCGGCTGTGCCTAACATGAAGGGGCATGTAATGGGCGCGGTGTGGGCGTTCTGGGGCGGGACGCGGCTCATTCGTATACTCCGAGGCATGCATGATCGCGGGTCGGAAAAGTGAGGCGCATTGCAACGCTCGCCAGCTCCGACAGGCAGACCTAGTTGAAGTTGGTCTAAACGAGCCGAAGGAGGTGAAGTGAAGCGAGAACGTAACATGAGAGGAAACATATAGAAGATCGCAAAAGAAATCTCAGGTCTCAGCTCCGTGCGGCATGATTCCAAAAAAATCGCTTTTATTAGGTGTAAAACATTATCAGAAAAAGAGCTCAAACCTTCCAAAAAAAAAAACATAAAAAAAAATCACTTTCCAAAAATCTAGAACATCAGGAATTAGGATCTTGGAAATTGCCGGGAAATACAGTAATTCAAATTCTGTAAGCGCTTCTCATTGGTCGGCAGAAACCAGCCAATCAGAATAGGAGCTACAGTGACCCATTAAAACCTATGGAGAAGTATTGACCAATCAAATTCAAAGGCGGGACAGTTCAAAATACAGTAAAAATGCAGAAAAGAGCTGCGCCCCACACACTGGCGAGGCGCGGGGTACTTTTCACCTCAAGTATGAGCGCACGGCATCAGACGGCGAATATTAGGATCAGTACCACACTGCACCTAAGTCCCACACTGCGCCACAAACACTGGCGAGGCGCGGTGGACTTTTCACCGCATGTATGATCGCACTACTTTGGGCGGCGATTCTTTGGCGCAGTCCTGCACTGCACCTAAGTCCCACACTGCGCCTCACACACACTGGCGAGGTGCGGCGGACTTTACACCGCATGTATGAGCGCACCTCCGGCGCCGACTTACATGAGGCGCAGCTTTCACGGTCGAGCGCTCGAAAAAGTGCACTCCGACGTGGCGAGCTTCATACATGTCGCCCAAAGAGTGCAAAGTGCTTGGTTTACATGGTCCAGCCATGTTTAATAATTCTGGGGTAGTAAACATAAAAAGGAGATGAACCTGCCATCCAGACAATACATCTTTATACAGATAAGTGCCGGTGAGTGTCCAAGTGCAGGGAGTGACAGAAATGTGATCGGTATGACAGATAGCGGGGGTTAGCAATTAGGGATCTTGGTAGACCTGCCGAAGAAAATGTATTCTCAGGGCGTACTTAAAACAATGAGGGTTATGCATATGCCTAATTATCAGGTCACAGCTTCTGCAAAATCTTGGGAGGTTCAGATGACTGATGCATTTAATCCATGATCATCAGCAGATCACAGAGACCAGGTAGGGTGGTAGACAGAGATGAGAAATAAGATGTAGTTCAGCACTGTGGACAGCTTTATGGGTGAGAGTGATTAGTTTATGCTATATTCTTAATTAAATGCACAACCAGTGCAATGACTGGAGCAGGGTAGAGTTATCAGTATAGCAGCTAGCAAGAAAGTTGAGCCTGGCTGCTGCATTCAGTATAGATTTGAAAGGGGGAAGTTTATAGAAAGGGAGACTGATAAGCAAGAAGTTACAGTCGTCAAGACAAGGAAGTATAAGGGCGACAAAAAGAGATTGAGTTGTTTCCACAGTGACAAAAGGATGGATTTTGGAGATGTTCCTGAGGTTCAGATGACAAGAGCGGACAAGGTATTGGATATAGGGAGTAAAGGACAGATCAGAATCTAGTATGATCCCAAGATCAAGAGCCTGCTGCCAAAGAGTTATAGCACAGACAGCAACTAAACAGGCTCGAGGTGATTCAGTAAGGTCTTGGTAGGTTGCCCCAGGTATCTGGAGCTATGCAGACTGTAGTGCATTTCACATTCCAAGGATTATACAAACACAATCCAATATCAGCAGAACACTATTAACACTAAAAAACTGTCACATAGACACATAGGAATGTTCAGACCTCCACACTTCAGGGAAAGAAGGTTCCAGCTACAAGGTACTCTGCCTTGATTTAAAAACCTGTGCAGGTGGGTGGAGTGCAAAAAAAACAACGAGGGGCAACCACTCCCCCATATGAACGAGGTCTGAAAAGGTCCTAAGAAAGGTAATGTTAGTGTAGGTTCCCACCTGTATTGAGGTCCACTTGCTGATTAGGAGGTGTGTTTAAGCAGTTTTGATCAAAAATGTGAACTAAGAACCTCAAACATTTTTCATGTATCCTAAATACCAGAAATGCTGTTCCAAAAATTCCTATGTGCCTTTTAACAGTTTTTTAGTGTTAATAGAGTGCTGCTGATATTGGATTGTGTTTGTATATTACTGCCACACCAGTGTGCACCTATACTCATTTGTTTCCAAAAAGTTTTTTGGGATGTTCAAAACCAAATATTGTTTTCTAGACTGTTCGTATGGGGGAGTGACTGCCCCTAGTTGGTTTTTTGCACTCCACCCACCTGCACAGGTATTTATATCAATGGTAGATTAAGACAAAGCTTGCTGTACTGAATGTGTCCCACTTTTTTACACATAGCTACATACCTCCCTACATTATAGACATTTAGGGCGACATGTATGAACGGGCTTTACGCCTGTTTGTTGGCGTATACTACGCCTCCCGACCCGAATCCCCCTGTCGGACGCAGGGATGCGGTGTTAGGCGCAGCGTTCGCCACTTTCAACTGCGCCCCGCATGAAGGGGCGGGCAGTGGGCGCGGTGTGGGCGCGGTGTAGGCATTCCGGGGCGGGACGTGGCGCGCTCGTATACTCCGAGGCATGTACGATGGCGAGTCGGCAAAGCGAGGCGCAGTGCAGCGCTCGGCAGCTCCGACAGGCAGACCTGGTTTATTTTGGTCTAAATGCTCCGGCAGAGGCGAAGTGAAGCAGGATCGGAACATGTGAGGAAGCAGATAGAAGATCGCGACAGAAATCTCGGCGCTCCGCTCCGTGCAGCAGGA
Organism: Phyllomedusa bahiana; assembly: GCA_025379985.1. Lineage (NCBI taxonomy): Eukaryota > Metazoa > Chordata > Amphibia > Anura > Hylidae > Phyllomedusa > Phyllomedusa bahiana. The sequence goes on along the minus strand of JAODAL010037802.1, from coordinate 21,948 downwards.
GTATGAATCTGAAAAAATCGCCTTTATAAAGGTGGAAAACTTTGTCAGAAAAGAGCTCAACCTCAAAAATAAACATAATAAAAAAAAATCACTTTCCAAAAATCTAGAACGGCGCAATATCAAGAAAGCTCTTCTCATTGGTCGGCATAAACCGGCCAATCAGAATAGGAGCGACAGTGAACCATTAAAACCTATAGAGAACGATTGACCAATCAGAATCAACGGTGGGACAGTTCAAAATACAGTAAAAATGCAGAAAAGAGCTGATTGGTTGAGCTAGCGGTGGCTTGGCAATCCTGGCCAATCAGAATAGGAGCGACAAAGACCCATTATAGCCTATGGAGAATTTTGAACCAATCAAAATCCAAGGCGGGACAGTTCAAAATACAGTAAAAAGGCAGAAAAGAGCTGATTGGTTAATGCGGCGGGGGCTTGGCTATCCCAGCCAATCAGAGCGCGAGCTACTTCTCCCATTGTAGTCTATGGAGAGATGGGCGCAATGCAATCTCGGGGCTCAGCGCCGCGCGGCATGGAGTATGAATAAAAAACTCATTTTTATTAAGTGTAAAACATTATCACATAAAGAGCTAAAACCTTCTGTAAAAATAAATCAGTTAAAACCCCGAACAACGCGTTTGTCGCCGAGACCAGCGCTACATAGGGAATTGCAATAGAGAGAATCGCCGGGAAATACAGTAATTCAAATTGTTTAAGCTCTTCTGATTGGTCGGCATAAACCAGCCAATCAGAATAGGAGCGACAGTGGCCCATTATATCCTATGGAGGAGAATTGACCAATCAGAATAGGAGCGACAGGGACCCATTATAACCTATGGAGAAAAATTGACAATTAAACAGATAGGGAATCTAAAATATAACCTTTAATGAAATACACAATAAAAAATACATATAGATATCTAATAGGCACACGCATTATACAAAATGATATATAAACTAACCCTATTTAACCCTACACCGTGACTAAATAGCCCTAACCTAAAAAACGGAAAAGTCACCCCTACAAGGGCTCTTCCGCCAGGAACTTATCCCTCCTACTATAATTACCCTAGCAATCCCTCATAAATATATGTCCCAACATGTTTCAGTCCTCTTCCTGTATATTAACAAGACTTCCTCAGGAGACTATTTTCAGGAAAAAATAAAAATGAGAGTGCCACTAGTGCTCAAATATATATAACACTTTCACAATATTAACAAGGTAACATTGGGGGAAAAAGGAAAACACAGGGTTTATACACCATCAATAAAGCATAGGCTAGTTGTAAGATGCTAAAACATAGCCAAATGTGCTGCAAATAAAGGGCTGGTTTTTGATACTGCAACCTAGCCAGATAAAACTATGCACCAAGTCTCAACATTCAGTGGCTAATATACAATGAAATACCACAATTGCTGCGCCCACAATATATGTTATCAAAATGTTCACTTAAGTGACCAAATGGTTAGAGGTTCTTTTATGCGTTATATGTGTAATCTCTGCATTAAATATTGCTATTAGCTGCGATCAGTGAGTTTTTTATCTTAAAACTTAACTGAGATATAGCGGTACTGCAGCGCGATACATTGCACTCACAGGAACTTGGAGGGTTGCTAGGGACGCGCTGTCCGCGACTTGGACCGTGAGGGGCGCGTCGGAGACACGTGATAATGTAGCCGACAGGCACGCATTGTATTTGTGCGGGAGCTAGATGTGCTCGGCGTCTCATACAGTAGCAGCATCGTCTGCCGGTCTCAACGGGCTAAGCGCCGCGAGCTCATTTGAGCATGACTGTTCACATCAAATTGGTAAGGCTATGTGAAATTCTTTATCTGTTTAAAAATAAGATTGTTTAGCCTCTTCTTATTTAAGGAGGGGTTTGATTAAGTGGCATGTCATATATGCCTTTATTTTTTACAGATTTCCGGTCTCTGGGGGATATCCATTGAGGTATGACTGTTGTGATATGTTATGCAGTGAAACTTGGATAAATTGGTGATTGCTTATCATCAGCAGTCTCGTTAATTATGCAGTATTCGTCTTTATTGTCGTTCCTGCAATATTTGATGTACAAATCATAGGTAAGGTTGACCAAGTTGACCCAACCATACAGATTACATAAGAAAAAACAAAGTCAAAATGTATCCAAATAAAACAAAACAAAAAAGGCTCTAAATTCAAGAGTTGTTAAATTAGAACAGCAGGAATAGGGAAGAACCAACAAAGATTCACTTACAAATTTCCTCACGATCAATTTAACATGATCAGATGAAACAACTATAATCAAGTCTATCATTTAGTCCCAACGGGGTTTGTGTTTTAGAGTACAAATCCACTGACTTTCTTTTTGTAACAATTTCCTATTCAGATCTCCTTTTCGTATGTTACCTTTAACTCTATCGATACCAATCCACTTAAGGCATTTCGCATCTCCTTTATGATGTGTCCACACATGTTTGGCAACTGGTGTGTCATGCTGATGTCTGACATCACCCAGATGCTCACAGACACGCCTCCGCAGCTCTTGAATCGTTTTACCGACGTATTTGGCGCCACATATGAGGGATTGCTAGGGTAATTATAGTAGGAGGGATAGGTTCCTGGCGGAAGAGCCCTTGTAGGGGCGACTTTTCCGTTTTTTAGGTTAGGGCTATTTAGTCACGGTGTAGGGTTAAATAGGGATAGTTTATATATCATTTTGTATAATGCGTGTGCCTATTAGATATCTATATGTATTTTTTATTGTGTATTTCATTAAAGGTTATATTTTAGATTCCCTATCTGTTTAATTGTCAATTTTTCTCCATAGGTTATAATGGGTCCCTGTCGCTCCTATTCTGATTGGTCAATTCTCCTCCATAGGATATAATGGGCCACTGTCGCTCCTATTCTGATTGGCTGGTTTATGCCGACCAATCAGAAGAGCTTAAACAATTTGAATTACTGTATTTCCCGGCGATTCTCTCTATTGCAATTCCCTTGCAATAGAGAGTTAAATAGGGATAGTTTATATATAATTTTGTATAGCGCGTGTGTCTATTAGATATCAATATGTATTTTTTATTGTGTATTTCATTAAAGGTTATATTTTAGATTCCCTATCTGTTTAATTTTGAATTATTTGGGGAGCAGCTTTAACCTTTTAGGTCTTATTCTGTCTCTGGAGAAAAATTGACCAATCATATTCCAAGGCGGGACAGTTCAAAATACAGTAAAAAGGCAGAAAAGAGCTGATTGGTTGAGCTAGCGGGGGGCTCGTCCAGCTTAGCCAATTAGAGCGCGATCTACTTTTTCATAGAGTTCTATGGGGAAAAGAAATTCCGAGCGAGCTCTGTGATTGGCTAAGTTAAAAGAGGCGCAGTTATTTGGACCAATGGGAGAGCGAGCGACGCTCCTATGGGTTTTCTAATGCAATCTGAAATAAAACTGTACATGGCCGAAATCAAATGATAAGACTACAGAAGTTATCCCGATGTGTATATAAAATGAATAATAATATGGGGGTAACGAAAAAAAATATTAATTCAATAAAATCATGTTTATTTCTTTATTTTCGTTATCCAAGGATCAATAGTATGGGTGTAACGAAAAAGGCGATTTTTTGATTCATACTCCGCACCGACATGTGGAATGATTTCTCGCTGTTCTCCAGCCTGTCTCACATCGGAACAGATTTTCGGCGCAGCCCCGCACTGCGCCTCAGTCCCCGCACTGCGCCCATGTCCCCGCACTGTGCCCCACACACTGGCGAGGCGCGGCGGACTTTTCCCCGCATGTATGAGTGCGCTACCTCCGGCGGCGAATCTTTGGCGCAGCCCCGCACTGTGCCTCAGTCCCAGCACTGCGCCCCACACACTGGCGAGGAGCGGCGGACTTTTCCCCGCATGTATGAGTGCACTAGCTCGGGCGTCGAATCTCAGGCGCAGCGCCGAACTGCGCCATTGTCCCGCACTGCGACTAACACACTGGCGAGGCGCAGCGGACTTTACATAGTATGTATGAGCACGCCCCGGCCCCGACATAAATCAGGCGCAGATTTCGCCGGAAAACTAGCGGAAAAGCGCACCCCGACCCGGCGAGCTTCATACATGTCGCCCTTAAAGTTTGGGATTTTTAAAATTAGGGTAAGGGATATTCTGGAAGGAAGTGGTTGGTGGAAAAGTCCATAAAACTTTTATTGATAACCATTTACTGTTCCTGCATGCAGACACGAGCAGGAATACCATCTCAGGTGTCAAATATATGCAGTGTGATTTAATGGTGCTGCAAGAAACTCATACGGTGTGGCAAAATACAGACTTTCTAGTAAACAGAATGCCGGTTATATGATTCTTCTGGTTAGAAAACAATGATTGTTTATGTACTGTATTACATAAATCAAAGGTGTAGCTACCATTTTGTTAGCCTATGTTGCTACTGTGGGACCATTAGAGAGATTGTGTCCTAGACTACAGATGCTGCTTCCATTATTTAAGAGGGTAAAACCAGTGCATAAATCACCCTCTCCCCCCCCACACACACACACACACAGGCCTTACAACATTAGCAAACAAGGGTGTGGGGAATTTGACTCAGGGAAGGGATATGGAGCAAACAAGTATTAGTTTTCCTTGTACCAGGTAGTTGCAGGTGTGATAGTGTTAACTAGTAGGAAACTCCATTTTAATCTTTGCTGTGAGGCTTTTTGTCTCTACAAAGTCCCCTGATTCAAATACATACCCTTTATAAGGGACTTTTTAAAGAGCTGGCAAAATCCGTCTCTGCTTAGGTTGGGTTGACTGTAATGACCAGTTCTCCAGAATAGCAGATACTGATATTTCCAAATAATTCTCGAACGTTCTTTTATAGAGACATGAATGAGGAACTACACAAGCGTGACCATCTCCCCATTAATTGGTGCATAGGTGTCAAGTTCTAATGGGGTTGAACGCTGGGTATTGGTGATTCCTCTGTTATCAACGCGGGCTTGGATGGTATTTGTGGAGACCACGCCAGGGTGCAGAGTCTTCACCAGGCCGGAAGAATTTTGCTGTGGGGAACCTCCAGGTTGTTATCCCCTGACATGAATACAGGAGGGGACAGCCAATGTGCAGGACAAGGGACCAGAAGAGGTGACTGGACACAGCAGGTGTAGACAGGTAACAGGTCCTAGGCAGGTAACTAACAGGAACTGCAGCAGGATAACAGCAATAGATTAGCAGACTGCTGCAGTGGCAGGAACAGCAGTAACACACAGGTAACACAGGCATACTGGACTAGCAGCAGCTACACAGCAAACAGGAGTCATCAACAAACTGAAAGCTCCTTTTAACACAAGGAGTCACATATCATTGGCTGGGTATTCAAAACACTGTCCCTTTCGGTCCTCGTGCACTGCAGCGTGCGTACCCTAGGTACAGAGACAGGTGACATAGCAGTGGCACAGCCAAGCCCCCGGCTCAGTAGAGGAGCCATGGCATAGACGGTTACAGTACCCCTCCCTTCGACCATTCCTTACAGGCTAGCCCCGAAAACAACCTGGGGTAGCCACCTCCTCCTCGGTATCCCAAGAACTGTCTTCAGATAAGATGTCTAGCCAGTCTCAGTTAACTTCTTGGACTTTGGGAGCAGAAAGAGCAGAAACAATAGGCTGTGGGAGAGGTCAGTAGGCTTGAGATGTCTTGACAGATCAGCAGATTTTCTGGGATTAGGGAATCCACCAATAGATTAACAGAAGCCACGAGCAGGGAAACGGGTGGGTGAGATTGCACCAGATGGGCAGGCCTGAGACCCCATTGAGTAACTTCACATTTTTTCCTGTTATCCAACGATGAAGCAGGAAGTCAAAACCACGGAAGACCAAGCAGGACCGAAGCAGAGGAAGTAGACAGGACATAGAAAGAAATTTTCTCCTTGTGGAAATGTTCGACTTGCAGAGACAGAGTCGGGGTACGGAACTGGACAGGCTCCTTCAGAATCTCCCCGTTGAGTTAGGCAAAATACAGGGGTTTCTCCAGACAAAGACAGGCAGAACTTCTCCAGTAAAGATTGATGGATAAAGTTCTTAGAAGAACCAAAGTCCAGCTTGGCAGGAATATCAAATTTAGCACCAGATGCGTAAAGCAGATTGACCGGAATGGTCAGACAAGGAATGGATGCATCATCATTCGGGGTCACCTCACCCACAAAACCTCAGCACTTGGGTTTCTGGGGCACAAATGGGCAAACTGGGCAGTTCTTTAGATATTGCCTGGTACCATCACAGTAAAAACACAGGTTCAGACTTTGCCGTTGAGTGCGTTCCTCCATGGTTCACTTCCATGGGTTCAAGTTGAGGAGACAAAAGTGTTTGGTGTGATATACTTGGATATTCAGATACAAGGTGCGATGGCTTGTGAAGCCAGGAGGATGTTGACTGCTGGCGAAGCTCTAGCTCTCTCTCTGCAAATTGAATATCAATCCGGGTGCCGAGAGCAATTAGGCCGTCCATGGTAGTAGGTAGGTTACGACCGGCCAGCTCATCCTTAATATGCCCCTCAAGGCCTCCCCAGAAGGCTGCAACCAGGGCCTCGTTGTTCCAAGCAAGCTCTGAGGCCAAAGTATGAAACTGGATGGCATATTGGTCCACCATGAAGTCGCTTTGTCTGAAAAAGAGGAGAGATGCTACAGCAGAGATATTGTGCCCAGATTGCTCAAGGACGCACAGAAACTCTTGCAGATCTCCTATCAGCGGGCATACAGTACCTCTCTCCCAGAGGGGCGAGGCCCAGGTCAAGGTTTCACCTGAGAGCAGGCTGATGATAAATGCCACCTTAGTACAATCCGATGAGAACTGTTGTGCCAGAACCTCGAAGTGTATGATACAGACTGATGAACCCACGACAAGAATGAGGATCTCCAAAATAATGGGATGGCAGAGGCAAATGCAGGCTGGGACTGGTCATGGCAGTGGGAGGCGGAGCCATTACAGGTAGTGGAACAGCTGTTGATGCCAGTGCAGACACAACATCATCCAGACAAGCGGTAATTGGGAGGGAGGGAGGGAGGGAGGAAGGAAGGAAGGAAGGAAGGAAGGAAGGAAGGAAGGAAGGAAGGAAGGAAGGAAGGAAGGAAGGAGGAAGGAGGGAGGGAAGATAATGGGTAGCAGTTTAGTAATAATTATTAAAATATATAGTGGGGTCCCAATAAGGATTTTTCCCCATTTATACACTCAGGTCAATTTCATATGTTTGTATTAACATGGATATATGTGTTATTGTAATGACACACATTCTGTATTGATATATGTGACTCTGTGCATGCCTTCTTTTAAGTGATCTTACCATCACTATTAGAGCATTTCCCCACGGCACGGGTTTGCAGCCAGTTTTTCAGACGGTTTGCGGTTTTGCAGACCACTTGAAAAACCAGCCGCAAATGAGCACAACGGGCTTCTATGGAAAACCTGTGCAGCAGTCCCCACTGCACGGGTTTTCCGCCTGGCGGTTTTTCAAACCGCCAGCCGCCCGGAAAACATTGTGCATGCACATTCTTCTGTCCGGTTTTCGGACGGAATATGTGCAAGTCAATGGGAAGGGGGAGGGCTTTTCTCTGCTCATCGCGGAGAAAAGCTGTCCCCCCCCCCACGGCCGTGGGGACGGCACACAAACTGGACAAATAAACCGGATAAACCGAACGGTATTTGTCCATTGCCGTGTAAACAGGCCCTTATATTATATTCCAACAGTTTCTCAAAAAATTATATTCTATTTATTGTTTAAGTTACAGTGCTGTACTTTTTGGTTGTGATTTTATATTACTCTGGGTGTACTGCATGATAAAATAATGTTTCCTTCTATTGCCCTCATAAGGTGTTTTCTAAAAATATATAGTAGACAACTCCCTTCAAGATCTGTTCTGTAGAGGAGCAATGAGACCTTCTAGTAAATAATGTGATGCAGTACAATAGAGACTGTCAGGAAAGTTGGCGCCCTAAAGAAGTATTGGAGAGATGCCAGCTAGTCTGCCCACCTCTAATTAGTACTTGCTATTGTACCAGGACTTTTCTGTTTTCTTGAAGGATCATATACATTCACTGTTCTGAGAATAGCGTTCATGTACTTAACTGTTTCTTCTTTTTTCTTAACATATGATGACTAGAATGTTTAAGTAACTCCATTCTGCCATATAAACACATACAGTATATATATAAATATATTGAACATGAACCTTAGGAAAAAAAATCTATTTTATTTATTATTCACTGCAAATTGTTAATGGATTAAACCTATAAGGCTGCATTACAAGTATGAGATTTTAAAACTAATTTTACTGCAAGTTTGTACCAGTCACTAATAAACCCAGCTTTCCTAAGGAAAAACAGCACTAATTTGGGAAGTAGTAGAAATGCAGATACACTAACCTCTTGCACGTCTGATGAAATTTTAAACACCAAAGGGCAAATTATTATACACAAATGTTTTGTACTGTGCATGGGCGTAACTACCGGGGTAGCAGACGTAGCAGCTGCCCCAGGGCCCATGCTCTAAGGAGGCCCGCGCTCCGGGGCATCTGCTATCACATCTGCTACCCCGGTAGTTCGGCTCCTGCGGCCACCGGCAGTGAACATACTAGTTCACTGGCAGCAGATGCGGAGCTGCGGGGCCGGGCGCTCAAAGGTAGGACTGGCCGGTATTAGCAGAGCAGAGCGGCTTCACTCTGCTAATCAGTCTGCGCCGGCCCACAGTGCTGACGTGAGCTGCATGATGACGTCACATCATCGCGCGGCCCACGCCGAGCACAGACTGGCCGGCCGGCTGCGTGGTCACATCGAGGGAGCGAGAGACAGGTAAGTGATTTCTTATTTTTTTAATATTAATGAAGCCCCCTGCCTGCCTACATATTGGTCCCTATAGCCCTGCCTGCCTATATATCTAGCCCCTATAGCCCTGTCTGCCTATATATTGGTCCCTATAGCCCTGCCTGCCTATATATCTAGCCCCTATAGCCCTGTCTGCCTATATATTGGTCCCTATAGCCCTGCCTGCCTATATATCTAGCCCCTATAGCCCTGTCTGCCTATATATCAAGCTCCTATAGCCCTGCCTGCCTATATTTGGCCCCTATAGCCCTGCCTGCCTATATATCTAGCCCCTATAGCCCTGTCTGCCTAAATATTGGCCCCTATAGCCCTGACTGCCTATAAATTGGCCCCTATAGCCCTGTTTGCCTATATATGGCCCCTATAGCTTACCCTATGCCCTATCTGCCTATATATATATATATATATATATATATATATATATATATTATATTTATAATATATATATTATATAATATATATATGGCCCCTATAGACTTTCTTAAGCCCTGCCTGCCTATATATATGGCCCAAATAGCCTACCCTATGCCCTGCCTGCCTGTATGGGGCCCCTATAGCCTACCCTATGCCCTGCCTGCCTGTATGGGGCCCCTTTAGACTACTCTAAGCCCTGCCTGCCTATATATATGCCCCCTATAGCCTATCCTATGCCTTGCCTGCCTGTATGGGGGCCCCTATAGCCTACCCTAAGCCCTGCCTGCCTACATATATGGCCCCTATAGCTACCTAAGCTCTGCCTTCCTACCTATATGGCCCCTATACCCTGCCTGTTTAACTATATGAGGCCCTATAGCTACCTAAACTCTGCCTATCTATATGGGGCCCTATACTCTACCTAAACCCTGCTTGACTGCCTATATGGGGCCCTATAGCTACCTAAACTCTGCCTATCTATATGGGGCCCTCTAGCTACCTAAACCCTGCCTGCCTATATGAGGACCCTATTGCCTACCTAAACCTGGCCTATCTGGGGCCCCATATAGCCTATCTAAACCCTGCCTGCCTAAATGGACCCCATATAACTGGGGGGCAGGGAGTGAGGTGCTGGAAAAGTCAGGATTCTAAGATATTTGTGTTTAAATCTCCAGGGACATGTGGTCGGGAGACGTCATGATGGCGGTCTGGACCGGATGCAGAACAAAAGGAAAGTCAACGACTTGTCAGAGAAACGTCACCTGTGAGTCACAAGATGTAACTACACTTTAATCACATATGTCTGCACAGGCTGTGTACACTGGTATATACCACTACATGGTCACTGTATGGTGGTTATTTACAGTCTGCAGAGCCTGTGTACACTAGTATATATCACTATATGGTCACTAAATGGCGGTACTATTGGTCTTTGTAGACTGATCAGTAATAGTGTAGGAGTATTATTTAGTCACTATGTGGTGGTAATTTGTGGTCATGTTCTGGCGATGTAATTGGGTCCATAAGTAGTAGCATTATTGGTAATATTGGTTTTGGTAGAGTGGATTTGTTTGGTAGCAGTATGATGGTGATATGTGTGGTGAGGTATTTTCCCCTTGTATTATCTACATTATCTAACTGAATGTCCTGGTAAATGTTCGTGGTTGGGGAGGAAGGGGAGGGGGGGTAGGGGGCCCCTTCTTAAAGTTTGCTTTGGGCCCAGGCTTCTCTAGTTACGCCCCTGGTCCTGGGTTTAAAGGGGTTTTATTTTCTCAGACATTTATGTCATATCAGTAGGATATGCCATAAATATCAGGCAGGTGCAGGTGCCATCCACCCAAAACTCTGAATTGAGAGGTGGCTGTAATTGTGCAGTTGCTCTCCATTCATTTCAATGGGAGTTCTGAGTACAGCCGAGTGGTTGCAACCCTCTGTACTCATTGAAATGAATGGAAATTAACCAAATAAGTGTGGCCACTTCTCAATTCTGTGCCCGGAGATTTGTGTGGGCAGGAACCACACCTATCTGACATTTATGGCATATCCATTTAATGTACTATATACGTCTGAGATGATAAAACTCCATTAAGGTATACTTCTTTTAGAAAAGTTTTCATTCCTTAAAGTCAAAATTACTGGAAAACTATTTTTTTTTAAATTCTTGGATGTTGTTTTTTGTTAATTTTGGCAATACTCTGTACTGAGAGATTAAATAGAAAATAACATCCTTTGACAAGTACCCCCCTGTAGTACCTGGCCCCCTGTAGGTTATAGCCCCCTATAGTTAATATTGCCCCCTGTAGTATATGATCCCCTGTAGGTTATAGCCCCCTATAGTTAATATGGCCCCGCTGTAGGTGATATAGTCCCCTGTAGGTGATATAGCACCCTGTAGTTAATATAGTCCCCCTGTAGTATATGGCCCCTGTTACGGTTCACAGTAGTGGATCCACTAGACCACCGCAAGCGAGGGTGTTAGCCACGCCAGGGAGCGGCATCTAAGTAGGTCCCGGTTTTCACCAGAGCCCGCCGCAAAAGGGGATGGACTTGCTGCGGCGGGAGTCTACCTGGTCGCTACCCCTGACGTGACTTGCTTGCGGTGGCAGCCGTGGTTTAGTGGACAGTCGATAAGGGCAGGACAGGCGGCGAAGGTTCGTGGTCGAGGGACGGAGGCAAGAAGGTATGGTACATGGTAATCAGGATAAGACTCAAAGAACGCTTTCTCAATAGGCAGTAAGGCACTAAAGATCCAGCGGCGAAACCAGGAAGAGGCAGGCTTAAATAGGGGCAGCGACCGGCAATAGCGAATTACCGATGCGCCGGCCCTTTAAATTTAACACTGTCAGCCGAGGGAAAGAGACTGCAGCAAGAGCGCGGCCGTGTAAGTGTGCAGGGGGACAGGCAGGAGAACAGGCGTGCCTGCGAGCCGACGTGCATCTGTGACAGCCCCCTATAGTTAATATGGCCCCCCTGTAGTACAAGGACCCCCTTTAGTTCATATGGCCCTCCTGTAGGTTATAGCCCCCTGTAGTTAACAAAGGCTACTGGGTTGCCTGTGACATCACAATGCATAGTGATTGACAGTTGCTATGGATACCAGTTCCACTATGTTCTGGCAGTGTCAATTGGCCCACTGGAGGATCGGAGTAAAATAGCGGGGATCACCGTGGCCCCATAGTGATGAACTGGGCAGCAGCACGATGAAGTAACTTCATCGTGCCGCTGTCTCTCTTCAGCCGCACAGTCCAGTCACTCTGCATAGGCTATGCGACCGAGTAGCTGCCGGAGGAGCGTTCCCACGCTGGCGACATGATGACGTCACGTCACCAGTGTCAAGCAGAAGAGAAAGGTGCTTGGCTTGGGAAAGATGTAAGGTGAGTATTATTGTTATTATTTTTATTGCCATTATATATACCTGCCTGAGGGAAACTATCAGCAAGCTGTCAGAAGATAGTGATGCATAAATATTGCTTTACACATTAAAAACACTTTTTTTTTTTTAAAGCACATAAATATAGTGGAGAAAATAAGTATTTGATACACTGGCAATTTTGCAAGTTTTCCCACCTACAAAGAATAGAGAGGTCTGTAATTATAATTGTAGGTACACTTCAACTGTGAGAAACGGAATCTAGAAAAAATCCAGAATGTCAAACTATATAGTTTTTAAATAATTAATTTGCATTTTATTGCATAAAATAAGTATTTGATCACCTACCAACCAGCAAGAATTCTGTCTCTCACAGACCTGTTCACACAATCAATCACACTCCAACCTCCCCACCATGGCCAAAATTAAAGAGGTGTCTAAGGACAACAAGGACAAAATTGTAGACTTGCACAAGGCTGAGATGGGTTACAGGACAATAGGCAAGCAGTTTGGTGTGAAGGCAACTACTGTTGGTGTAATTATTAGAAAATGAAAGAAACAGAGATGACTGTCAATCTTCCTTGGTCTGGGGCTCCATGCCAGATCTTGCCTCATGGGGTAAGGATGATTCGGAGGAATTAGACCAGAACTACATGGGAGGATCTGGTCAATGACCTGAATAGAGCTGGGACCATAGTCTCAAAGATTACTGTTAGTAACACATTATGCCGTCATGAATTAAAATCCTGCAGGGCATGCAGGATCCCCCTGCTCACGCCAGCACATTTCCAGACCCGTTTGAAGTTCACTGATGACCATCTGGATGATCAAAATGACACGTGGGAGAAGGTCATGTGATCAGATGAGACCAAAATAGAACTTTTTGGTGTCAACTCCATTTGCCATGTTTGGAGGAAGAAAGATGAGTACAGCCCCCAGGACACTGTCTTAATCGTGAAGCGTGGGGGTGGAAACATCATAGTTTGGAGGTGCTTTTTTGAAAAGGGGACAGGACAACTGCACTATATAGAAGGGAGGATGAATTTAGCCCTGTATTGCAAGATTCTAGCCAACAACCTCCTTCCCATAGTACGAGCATTGAAGATGGGTTGTGGCTGGGTCTTCCAGCATGGCAATGACCCGAAACACACAGTCAGGACACCTAGCCAGTCTCCAGCCCTAAACCCAATCGAAAATATTTGCAGGGAGCTGAAACTCAAAGTAGCCCAACGACAGAGATCTGTATGGAGGAGTGGGCCAAAATCCCTGCTGCAGTGTGTGCAAACTTGGTCAAGAACTACAGGAAACATCTGACCTCTATAATTGCAAACAAAGGTTTCTGTATCAAATATTAAGTTCTGTTTTTCTATTGTATCAAATACTTATTTCATGCAATAAAATGCAAATTAATTATCTAAGAAACAATGTGATTTTCTGGATTCCCTGCTGCAGTGTGTGCATGGCAGTGCTGGAAAATAATGGTGGTCACACAAAACATTGATACTTTAGGCACAATTTGTCCATTTTCACTTAGGGTTGTACTCACTTTTGTTACCAGCGGTTTAGATATTGTTGGCTGTGTGTTGCGTTATTTTTTGAGGGGACAGCAAATTTACACTTATATAAGCTGTACACTGACTACTTTACATTGTAGCAAAGTGTCATATGTTCAGTGTTGTCCCATGAAAAGATATATTACAATATTTACAAAAATGTGAACGGTGTACTCACTTTTGTGAAATACTGTGTAGTAGCAACCAGGGCCGGCGTTTTGGCAGTACAACCAGTCGGAGGAGGGGGCCCCGCCAGCGGCGGCAGGTTCCGCCCCCTTCCTTCACATCTTAATTGTATGCATGCCCTTGAGACACGCATACAATTAAGATGAACAGCGGGGCAGGGAGAGCTATGCGCTGCTTGCCCCTGCCATACATGGCTGAGCAGGCGGCGCGATGGAAGTGACATCATTGTACCACCTGCCGAGCTTCCTATCCTAGGCCCCAAGCATAAAGGAGCAGGCTTGGGGCCGGGAGCAGACGGAGACGCTGGGGGTCCGCGGCAAGGTAAGTACTTAACTAGAGGGGGACCTAAACTACAGAGGAGGGGGGTATTCTACCTAAAAGAGAGCCCTAAATTACAGGAGGGGCTATTCTAACTACAGGGGTGCCCTAAACTTCGGGGAGAGGGGGCTACTCTACATACAGGGATGCACTAAACAACAGGGGGGTATATTCTACCTAAACTGCCCTAAACTACAGGAGGGATATTCAGCCTACATGGGGGACCATATTTTACCTACAGGCGGCCCTATTCTACCTACCGGGGGGGCCCCTATTCAACCTACACTGGGCCCCAAGCTACCTAGCTACCACCTGTGGGCCCCAAGCTATCTACATGGGGCCCCAAGCTACCTAGCTACTGCCAGGGGGGTGATATGTGGTGCTATTATTTGGTCTTTGTATATTGTTGCTTGGCAATATTGGTCTGGGTATAATGGTTTGGTCAGTAACATTATAGTGATGACATATGGGGATCATGTGGAGGTATTTGCTAGACCTTAAGAACTGAGCCACAAAATACAGATAGACTTTGTAAAATCCAGCAAGAACTAAATCCAAAAACAATGGCGCAATTGCATTTTTATCAATACAGGTTCTAGATACAGCTTCAAAGAAGGCCAGTCAACCAGGATACAATGCAATTTTATTTAACATAGGAATCAATCAATTATGATAAACTGGTTACAGAAAATAGTGTGACATTGGGGACAGTTTTGCTAAATATGTATTTACAAAGGTTAAATACTTACAAACTTCACCTCGGAGCTTATAACATCACCTGTTTTTATAACTTCAGCCATGAGAAGCTTAATGGCGAAAACAGGGAACTCCAGGAGGGACTTCAACACCAGCGAAAGCGTCCTTAACACTGGGTACCAGAGCTTCTGAAGTCACCAAAGTTTATTTTTTTCTTATATGTCTTAAACAAAAAAACTGGCAGACACAACCTACGTATTGTGTCCACTTAGAGTACAGAGTTCTTTTGTATGACCTCATCCTGTACCATGGAAGGGCCAGCTCCTGAGTCTAAGATAAGGAATACAAAATCACTCCGAAACCAGACGATGAGGCCCCACTAGATCGTAAATTAAGCAAGTGAAGTCTACAGGCTTGAGAGATAAACAGAGGTAAGCAAGCCTGTGTGATTATAGTTTGTGATACAGCAAGGGAAAATTTATAATTAGTTTAAATATACAAGAAATGGAATTTGAATAAAATAGTCACAAATTTCACTAGCTTTAAAAAACCCCCCTTGCTATTTAAAGTATACACTAGGGTTTTCCGGGGGAAATAACGGAGAACAAAAAAAAACAACAACTCCAATAATTTTATAAGCTTTAATTTGCTATTATCTTTTTTAAATCACCAAACATTCTTTTTCACTTGTATATACCATAAAAGTTTATCAACTTCTCCTAATCTAAACTTGTGTAGATATGGGGGGCCATTGAGTTTTTACCAAAAAGTTGCCCTACTATGGACCTTTAAAAATCAAAAAATTTCAATTCTCCCCCCAGGTTTCCCTGGGGGACAAATTTTCCCTTTACCCTTTTGTTGCTTTTTGGGCAGTAAACCACATTGGCCAGTTTCTAGCTGAAAACAAAAAGTTAAAAATTAAAAAAATGTTCTGTATTATAATTGACAATCAAAGCAATGGAAAAGTATCTCTTTTTCTGTAGGTCTTTGTCCTCTTCTAGGTCTTTTTAGAATGAAAGTTTCAGAAATCTTTGATGCAGGGGGTTATTTTTGATGGGTTACCCCCTTCCCCCCGGGTTTAACAATATAACAAACAGGGCTGTCTCCATCTTTTTCTGTATGTGGGCGGAGTTGCGACATTAGAGCTTTTTGCGGAACAGTGCTGTTGCAGACATGGGGGTCAGTGGGAATGCTGGTTTTCTTTAACATCTCCCTTTGGGACCCTTTTCAGACATCCATCTTGTAGCATGCTGGGTTTTCTTTAGCATAGCTTGGGACCTTTGCAGAATCCTCTCTGTGGCAGTGCAGGGTTTTCTTGGCATCTATTTGGGACTTTTGCAAAAAAAAAACCCATCTCCGTTTCTTCAGGTTCTTTTGAAATCTGCACATTCTGAAGATGAAATAAAAAAAAAAAAAACTTGAATCTTTGCTGGTAATCAACAATGACTCCATTCATGGCAGGTATCACATATAGTGAGGATGTGTGTGGGGGACATGGCACTCTGGTTGGTCTCAGTCACATTAAAGTTATCAGATATAGTGCAGCTGTGTGGCAGACATAGCAGAACTCTAGTCTCAGTAACATAAGAGCAGTAGGTCAGGAGCAGTGTCCATCTGGTTTCTTCCTCTGTTGGATCCTCACCACCCTTCAATAAATGAAAGTCTCATAGTAAGAAATATCACACTGGGTTTTGCCATTCCAACTCATAAAAAAAAACGTTTGTCTATATTGGCCTTTGTAGTTTCCAGACATAGCAAGGAAAAAGAAAAAAACATTTCTTCTTTCTGTTCCACAATCGACCTTCTCATCACCGGATAATACAGATAAGATCACTAGAAGACTTTATTATTAGTGTTTAAACTAATATTAGCGCACAAAAATACCAAAACATTTTCTCCTCATATTGGATTGCACAGAAGATCATAGGTGTTATAAACTAATATCACTAGATTTTTCCTGACTCTTGGTCCCATTTGTGTAATGCAATATGTTTACATAAGTCATGATTTTTTCTTCAGCATTTACCTTCTCATAACAGATCCCAATAATGTCATGAAGGTAAATAATCACCCACCCACCTATATGGGCCGAACACACAACACAATTATTTTACTGTTTATAAACCAAAAGATATGGAAACTTTTCTGCCCTCTCTAAATATTCTTTCACGGGATATTAGAATAAAACCTTCTATGTCATAAATCCTCACTACATCACGGCATCTTGTTTGACAATTAGCTATTCTTCATTTATTGATACTAGCCCTAGAGTATTTTTTAAGTCTTTACTCAGGCCTTTTTCCTATATAGAGACAGATTAACATGCAACAAAGAAAAGACACAACTTATCATGCAATATAACATTGACCATGTAGTTTTCAAAAATGTCAACAAGTTAGTCGCGATGCACAATAGACATAACAACAAAAAACATTTAAAAAAAACAACAAAGACACAAACACAGGGCCCAACACATCACAGATACAGGGGAAACAGAAACACTCTGGTGTTTTCCCTTTAATGCAAACAAATTATTTGTTAAGCCTTTATGAACTTGAGCTCCAAACAAAAAAAAAATCCAATAAGGAATGCACATTTGTGTTCAGTTTGGGAACACATTGAGCTAAAATCTAATTTTGACCAAAAACAATTAGGGTAGCACTACTGAATAAACTCGGGGTTAACTTTTATATGCCCCGGGGCTTAATTTCAACAAATGATATCACTGATGTCTTGTATTAGATGTCGGATCCCTAGAAATATTTTCTTCACTCCTGAAAGTAAACAGACAATTAATCACTTCCATTCAGGGAAGGGAAAAAAAAGTGTTAGTAACAGGGTCAATAAAACAACATTATGACTAGAGATGGGCAAATTTCTCAAAAATTTGATTCGCCGACTTCGCCTAATTTTCCGACAAAATTTGTTTCACTCCGAATTACTTCGGGACGAATCGCGTTAAAAAACAGCTATTTCCAGGCTGCACAGAGCCTGTAGAGTGCTGTAGAACATTGTGCCATGCCTAAATATGCAGAGGGAACTTGGTTTTGTCTTCATACAATGCTGTGTTTTAGTATGACACGCACATGACTGCCGCCACTCTTAGAATCGATTCACTCTAAAATTCCCTGGGCATTTACGGGGGCAAAACGGACTAAAAAATTGAAGCAGGAATGCAGCCTGATAAAGTCATGAGGGCTAAGATCCTACCATAGCGTCAAAGAACACAGTAGTAGGTTACCGGAGCCGCCACAGATCGCAGCACAATAAGGGGACGTCACAGCAGGGGTCACTCCATGAGGCTAAAGCTTTAAACCATCACAAAATTTGACAGAACCTGTTCTGTTAAACGCTGATACATGAAGAACCCCCCCCCCACCCCAATGAGTGGAGATGGTGTCGGCAGTAATTTTGCGTTGACGTCTCTGATCATTTTCCCCTTTCTTTCATCCGTCAGTGGCTGCGTTCAAATTGTCAATAAACCATTAGTATTGCTAAGGCCAAAAAAAAACAGGAGTTGATCCAAAACAGAGATGACCAGTAAATGGGATAATTGCATGTCTTTTGTATTCTGTATCCATCCTGCTTTTGGTTGGGGCTCATGATCTTCCCCATTCATTCTGAGAGGTGAAAAAAAGGGGGAAAAAAAAACAAGTGGAACGTCATAGAGGGGTAGGGTGGAAACAGCTTTGGGAAAACCCACGGGTTTTCCCAGGAGACAGCGGTCCTTGGCAGCAGATAATAGGCCACAAAGGGGCCCAATGACAAATTCGGGAGGTGGCAGCAAAAACGGGAGCCCACAAACTTGCACTACCGGTTTGCCTCAAAGCAGCGCATGAGGTCAAGAATGGGGACAAGACAAATTTTGGAGGGGAACCAACAGGGGGTAGCCACAGAGTGGGGACAATGACAGAGTTGGAGGTGACAGCAGCAGCCACAGCAGCGATGAGGTCAGACAGTGGCACAATGACACAGTGTGGAGGTACAGCAGCAGCCACACAGAGCATGAGGTCAGACGTGGCCAATGACAGAGTGTGGGGGTCACGCAGCAACCAAAGCAGCAGCATGATCAACATTTTTCACAATGACACATGTGGAGGGTTTCGTCAGCAGCCACAGCAGCTGCAGAGGTCAGACAGTGGCACAATGACATTTTGGAGGTGGCAAAAAAAAGGATAGGCCACAGAGTGGACAATGACAGAGTTGAGGGCCGGCACAGAACAGCAGCAGCATGAGGTCAACAGTGGCACAATGACATTTGGGTGGGAAAAACAGGAGAGGCCACAAGTGGCACAATGACAGATTTTGTAGGTCACGGGAGCAGCCACACAGCAGCATGAGGTCAAAAGTGGCACAATGACATTCTGGAGGGGGGAGAAACAGGAGTAGGCCACAGAGTGGCACAATGACAAAAGTGGGGGTGGGGCGGGGAGGGCAACGCATGAGGTCAGAGAGTGGGGGCAATGACACAGGGTGGAGGCCATGGGAGCAGCAGCAGCAGCATGAGGGGGAGAGTGGCACAATGACGGGGGAGGTGCCGCAGCAGCAAAAAAAGCAGCAGCAGCAGAGGTCATAGAGTGGGACAAAGACAATTTGGAGGTGGGTGGAATACCCGTCCCTGGGAAAGAGGGGGGGTAGGCAGATGGAGCAACTGGGAGCAAAAGTGTGGCATCACGGGTGGCCGGGATCAGAATAGTGGGTGGGGCAGGAAGTTTAACCCAGATCAGTTCTCAAATTTTAGTGAGGCATTATGGCTATGAATCTAAACCCCTAAACATTGGGTTGGAAATCCGGCCGATCCACGCCTGATTCATTTTGACAAAGGCAGTCGTTCCACATTGCCGGGGAAAACCGGTTCCCCTTGGGGGGAAAAAGGGGTCCCCGCCGCACTGAACACCCCGTTTCTGATGCCACCCCGGGTTCGGGCAGGACAGTTTTCCCCACGCAAATCGGCAAGTTGCGGCCACACACCCAGTTTGGCTGCCAGTAGCCGGCGGATCTTCTAACTGGGGGGGAGAGTGCTGTCCAAGTGGGCCACCACCTTTGGTTGGGGTTGCTCCGGTTCTGCTGCTGCTGCTGGCAATGCCCTCCCCATAGGGGGTTGAAGGAAGTGCTCTTAGCGACTCCAGACTTGGTTGCGCTAAAGGGTGGTACTGCTCCTCCCCCCCCCCCCAAACCTTCCCACAGCAGCCGCGGAAAGTAGTAGTGAGTGTGGGGAACCCCCCCATCAGACCTTCAGAGGGGGGACATGCTGCCTAGGCAGCGGCCAACTGACTACAGGGAAATTTCTTTAGTATTTGAGTTTTCCCCCTCTCAGCATTTGGGGAAAAAGACTCCCATTTTTGGGACCGGTAGTGAGGGCAATAGGGTGGGACCCAGAATCATCCCCTCCCGGGATGATGACTATTGGCTGTCACTAGCCAGGCAAATCAGCAGCTGGGGGGCCATCTGCCAAGTGACTCCGGGGGGGCTCCGCCTCCATCTCCACTGTATACAGCCACTTGCGGTCACTGCTCGTCACCCTCTCTCCACTACCTCCCCAGCTCCCCTCTCCTCCTCCCCCTGTCACCGGGTAAAAATCCACTCATTTCACCAAAAAGCTTTTTCCCAAATGTCCCCTCCTCCCAGTTCACCCCCCCAAATGGACCATGTGGCCGCGAATGTATCCCCCGTCTCCAGCCCCCTGCCCAGAATTTTTTTCAGCACTGTTCCGGGGACAGAAGCATGGAATGACGTTTTTCCCCCCTAGCCCTGGCACTGACAAAAAACGGGCCTCCTCAATGGCCCAGCAAACGGCAGATGTCATGCATAGCCCCTGGCACATCAAATTTACACAGGGGAGTACTCCTGTCCGCCTGGATCATAAAAAAATCGTTAAGGGCCTTTTTTTCTTTTTTCAACATTCGGTCCCAACATGTGCAGGCTGGAATTCCAACGGGTGGAAACATGCATACAGCGTGTGTTGGGGGAGGCCTTTCTGCCGCTGAAAATAGAGGGAGGGGTTTGGCTTTGTGGGAAGGGATGAAGTGCATGCCCCCCCCATTTTCCCGGGCCCTTTTTCAGAATGTTCTGAGATCGGGGGAAGACTCAGGAACCTTTTCACAACCAATTGAACACATGGGCCATCAGGGATGGCCATCCCTCCTCGCTGCAGCGCGGACACTTTCCCCTTGTCCATTACCCTGGTTCCGATTTTTGTTGACGCGGAAAAGCCACAATCGATTTCTTGCTGCATGAAGCGGAGCAGTTTCCCCCCGTGGACTTTGTTGGGGCAAGCCAGGTGTAGAACTGCTGAAACCGCTGTGCCCCACACATGGGTATGATGGAACAGTACTTGGGAGGGGAGATGGTGGTGGGGTGGAGGGGGACGGACGTTGGCGCAGGGGCAGCAGTTTGACAACGGGGGAGAAAATGGCGTCCCTGTCCAAGTTGGTGGGCTGGGCAGGAAGCAATTCACCCGTGGGCCATAAAGGACAGAAATGGCCCGCCATTTTACAAACTCCACACGTCCGCGCTGCTTTTACTTTTTGGAACAAACCGATAAGCCAAGGGCTGGCCCCCCCTTTGTTCTACATATTTGTGAAGGGCTGGTACTCCTTTTTGTAAAAGAAATTTTGGCTTGTAAATCTCCCCCCTCGGCTCGGCACAGGCCATAATTCTCTGAATGTGCAGAGTCCCCTTTTGGGAAAGGGGGGGACTCAGTTCAAAAATTGGGGGCAGGGCACAGTCAGCTTCGCACCCTTTGGATGGTTGGACGCAAACTGTTTTCTCCTGCAAATTTCCTTTTTAATGATGTTGGACCCTGGGGGGGGAAAAAGGGAAACTGGGGCCGGGAGATGTGGAAAGAAAACAGCTCCCTTTGCGAGGGGGGGGAGCCTTGACTGGCTGCAATGGATGCGGCAACTGGGGGCTGCTGCTGCTGCGGGGGCAGGGGGACCAACAAAACTAGCCCGTTTTTCCAGCCACCGGATGGGATGCTCTTTTTTTGACCAGGGCCTGGTGCCCTCCGGTGTCTTAGCAAAGAACTGCCACACCGCCCAAATGCTATTTTACCGCCAACCACTCCGCACTTTAG
>JAODAL010037801.1:0-39963 GCA_025379985.1 Phyllomedusa bahiana | reverse complement strand
AAAAACAAAAAAAAAAAAAAGGGTTTGGGTTGAGCTAGGGGAGGTTGGTTTTCCCCAACCCAATCAGAGCGCCGGCTACCCCCCTTGTGCATGGAGAGTGGGCCCCTCTGAAAATCCGGGCCAGCGCTTGCGGTGGGTGGGAAATAAAAAAACCATTTTTATTAAAAAAACATTTAAAGAAAACCCCCCAACCTCAAAAAAAAAAGCGTTAAAATTTTCCCCCCGGTTTTGGGAAAGCCGGGGGTACAGGGGAATTTCCCCAATGGGGCCCGCCGGCAACATAACCAATTTTAATTTTCCAAAAATTGGTGGAAAAACCAGGCCCAAATGGGACGACAGGGCCCATTCAAGCTTGGAGGAAAAATGACCAAATCAAAATGGGGCGCAATGATTTTTCCCTAGGGAGAAAAAATTGCCCAAAATCATATTCAAAGGCGGGACAGTTCAACATACAGAAAAAATAGAAGGATGATTGGTTGAAGCGGGGGGGGCTCGTCCAGTTAGCAATCAGAGCGCGAGTATTTTTCTCTAGAGTTCTATGGGGAAAAGAAATTCTGAGCGGGGGGCTCTGTGAGGGGCTAAAAAAAGAGGGCCGTTATTTGGCCCTGGGGGCGCCAAGCTCCTTTGGGTTTTCTTGCAATCTAAAATAAAAGTACATGGGCAAACCAAAAACCCCACGAATTGCCCCCTTTTGTAAAAAAAGAATTTTTTTTTAAACCCGAAAAAAAATTTTAAACAAAAAACAATTTTTTTAACAAACCCGGCATATAGGGGCAACGGAAATAAAGAAAAAAAAAGATTTTATGATTTTAAATTTTTTTCTTTACCCCCCTTTTAACAAAAAATCCAAAAGGGACAATTTGTGGGTTTTAAGGATTTCCCCCATTACTTTTTAAATTTCAAATTCTTAGAAAACCCCATAGGAGCCGCTCCTTTTCCCGGCCCCAAAAAAACGGCGCCTTTTTATCTTAGCCAATCCAGGGGCCCGGGGGAAAATTTTTTTTCCCAAACCCTCTATGGGAAATATCGCGCCTGAGGCAAGCTGGACGAGCCCCCGCCGTTAAACCAATCAGCTCGTTTCCCCTTTTACTGTATTTTAATGCCCCCCGGAAAAATGATTGGTCAATTCTCCCCTGGGTTAAATGGGACTTGTCGCTCCTATTGTTTGGTCTTTTCCCCATAGGATTAATGGGCCATTGTCGCTCCATTCGATTGGTGGCTTCTGCCGCCCAAATGAAAATAGCTTAAACAATTGAATTACTTATTTCCCGGCAATTTCCTTTTGAAATTCCTATGTCGCCGGTTTCCGGGAAAAACGCTTTTTTCAGGTTTTTAACTGCTTTTTGTAAAAAAGGGGGCTGCTTTTTAATTTTGAAATGTTTTACACTTAATAAAAATGAGTTTTTTATCATACTCCATGCGCGCGGGCGCTGAGCGGGCGAGATTTCAGAGCCCCCATCTCTCCATAGACTATAATGGGAGAAGTGGGCTCGCGCGCTGATTGGCTGGGATAGCCAAAACCACCCCTAGCTCAGCCAATCAGGTCTTTTCTGTCTTTTACTGTATTTTTAATTATCCCGCCGTGGATTCTGATTGGTCTAAACTTCTCCATTGGCTAGAAATGGGGCTCTGTCGCTCCTTTCTGATTGGCTGAACTAGCCAAGTCCCCGGTAGCTCAGCCAATCAGCTCTTTTCAGCATTTTTACTGTATTTTGAACTATCCCGCCCTGGATTCTGATTGTTCTAAACTTCCCCATAGGTTTTAATGGTTCACTGTCGCTCCTATTCTGATTGGCCGGTTTATGCCGACCAATCAGAATAGCTTTCAGAATTTGAATTACTGTATTTCCTGGCAATTTCCAATATCCTAAGTCCCGCACTACGCCCATGTCCCCGCACTGTGCCCCACACACTGGCGGGCGCGGGAACTTTTGCCGCAAAGTACGAGCACACCTCCTCGGACGGCGAATCATAGGCGCAGCCCCGCACTGCGCCTAAGTCCCGCACTGCGCCCCACACACTGGCCAGGCGCGGCGGACTTTACATAGGATGTATGAGCGCGCCCCGGCCCCGACATAAATTAGGCGCAGATTCCGCCGGAAAACTGGCGGAAAGGTGCGCCCCGACCCGGTGAGCTTCATACATGTGGCCCTATATGTTCCATGGTTTTGCTCCTCTCACTCCGGGGTCCCTCTGTATATTTGGGGGTCCCTCTGTATATTTGGGGGTCCCTGTGTGTATATTATCTGGGTCCCCCGTGTCCTCACTACAGAACGTTCCTTGCGGCTCCGATATTTCAGCTCTCGTCACTTTCCTTGTTGTTATAAGATAATTTGTACATTTTGCTCCACCTCCGCCCGGAGCAGCGTTCCCATTGTCCGCGTCCTCCACCGCCCCGTGGACCATGAGATTGGGGGGCGGCCGGACCCCTGCTGCCCTACACCGAGAGAAACCATGTAACTGCTTCACTTACAATGCCTTATCCTCCAGTCACCTCCAGAGCTGCAGTCACTATTCTGCTGTTACATCAGGTCTTATCCTCCAGTCACATCCAGAGCTGCAGTCACTATTCTGCTGTTACATCAAGTCTTATCCTCCAGTCACATCCAGAGCTGCAGTCACTATTCTGCTGTTACATCATGTCTCATCCTCCAGTCATATCCAGAGCTGCAGTCACTATTCTGCTGTTACATCAGGTTTCACCCTCCAGTCACAGCCAGAGCTGCAGTCACTATTCTGCTGTTACATCAGGTCTTATCCTCCAGTCACATCCAGAGCTGCACTCACTATTCTGTTGTTACATCCTGTCTTATCCTCCAGTCACATCCACAGCTGCAGCCACTATTCTGCTGTTACCTCCTGTCTTATTCTCCAGTCACCTCCAGAGCTGCAGTCACTATTCTGCTGTTACATCTTGACTGATCCTACAGTCACATCCCGAGCTGCAGTCACTAGTCTGCTGGTACATCCTCTATTATCCTCCAGTCACATCCAGAGCTAAAGTCACTATTTCTGCTGTTACATCCTGTCTTATCCTCGGGTCACAACCAGAGCTGCGCTCACTTATTCTGTAGTTACATCCTGTCTTATCCTCCAGTCACCTCCAGAGCTGCAGTCACTATTCTGCTGTTACATCCTCTCTTATCCTCCAGTCACATCGAGAGTTGCAGTCCACTATCATGCTGTTACCATCCTGATCCTATCCTCCAGTCACATCCAGAGCTGCAGTCATATTCTGCTGTTTTCATCCTCTCTTATCTCCAGGCAAAAATCCACAGCTTGCAGTCACAATTCTGCTGTTACAACCTGTCTTAATCCTCAGTCCACATCCAGAGCTCCACTCACTTTTATGCTGTTTACATACCTGTCATCCTCCAGTCACATTAGAAGCTGCAGCCACTATTCTGCTGGTTACCTCCTGTCTTATCCTCCAGTCACCTCCAGAGCTGCAGTCACTATTCTGCTGTTACATCCTCTCTTATCCTCCAGTCACATCCAGAGTTGCAGTCACTATTCTGCTGTTACATCCTGCCTTATCCACCAGTCACATCCAGAGTTGCAGTCACTATTCTGCTGTTACATCCTGCCTTATCCACCAGTCACATCCAGAGCTGCACTCACTATTCTGCTGTAACCTCTAGTTTATATATAGAGAATTACCCTGTAATGTTAAAGTTTCTCTTCCGCTCACAGCATGCACAGAGAGAATCTGCATCCCCCTCCCCTCTCACAGCATGCAGCCTCACATACACAGAGAGAAGCTGCAGCTGCATCCATCTCCTCCTCTCACAGCATGCAGCCTCACAGACACAGAGAGAAGCTGCAGCTACATCCCCCTCCCACAGCATGCAGCCTCAAAGACACAGAGAGAAGCTGCAGCTGCATCCCCCTCCTCCCCGCTCACAGCATGCAGCCTCACAGACACAGAGAGAAGCTGCAGCTGCATCCCCCCTCCCCTCTCACAGCATGCAGCCTCACAGACACAGAGAGAAGGTGCAGCAGCATCCTCCACCTCCCCACTCACAGCATGCAGCCTCACAGACACAGAGAGAAGCTGCAGCTACATCCCCCTCCCCTCTCAGAGCATTCAGCCTCACAGACACAGAGAGAAGCTGCAGCTGCATCCCCCCTCCCCTCTCACAGCATGCAGCCTCACAGACACAGAGAGAAGCTGCAGCTGCATCCCCCTCCCCTCTCACAGCATGCAGCCTCACAGACACAGAGAGAAGCTGCAGCTGCATCCCCCTCCCCTCTCACAGCATGCAGCCTCACAGACACAGAGAGAAGCTGCAGCTGCATCCCCCTCCCCTCTCACAGCATGCAGCCTCACAGACACAGAGAGAAGCTGCAGCTGCATCCCCCTCCTCCCCTCTCACAGCATGCAGCCTCACAGACACAGAGAGAAGCTGCAGCTGCATCCCCCTCCCCTCTCACAGCATGCAGCCTCACAGACACAGAGAGAAGCTGCAGCTGCATCCCCCCACAGCATGCAGCCTCACAGACACAGAGAGAAGCTGCATCCCCCTCCTCCCCTCTCACAGCATGCAGCCTCACAGACACAGAGAGAAGCTGCAGCTGCATCCCCCTCCTCCCCTCTCACAGCATGCAGCCTCACAGACACAGAGAGAAGCTGCAGCTGCACCCCCTCCCTCTCACAGCTTGCAGCCTCAGAGACACAGAGAGAAGCTGCAGCTGCACCCCCTCCCCTCTCACAGCATGCAGCCTCACATACACAGAGAGAACCTGCAGCTACATCCCCATCCTCTCTCTCACAGCATGGAGCCTCACAGACACAGAGAGAAGCTGCAGCTGCATCCCCCTCCTCCCCTCACAGCATGCAGCCTCACAGACACAGAGAGAAGCTGCAGCTGCATCCCCCTCCCCTCTCACAGCATGCAGCCTCACAGACACAGAGAGAAGCTGCAGCTGTTCTAAAGACACCTAGAACCTTCTACAGTTCTAGAACCTTCTATAGTTCCTAGTGGTATTTTCAGATTCTGTTGAGAATCTTCTAGAATTACATGTGATATCTAGATCTGGTCCCTACAGGTTCTAGTGACATCTAGAACTTCTCTCCTTCTCAGTGGTGTCCATGCTCTGGAGCTCATGCACTGGTGACATCTAGAACCTTCTATGGTTCTAGAACATTTTATAGTTCCTAGCCTTATCTTCCGGTTCTGGAGACATCCAGAGCTTTCTCTGCTTCTCAGTGGTGTCCATGCACTGGAGCTCATGTTCTGATGACACCTAGAACATTCTATGGTTTTAAACCTTTTGTTTTAGTGGTTCTGGGGCATGTGAACTTTCTTGCTTCTCAGGGTGTCCTTGTCGGGAGCTCATGTTTGTGAACCTAGACCTTCTTGGTTTTAAACCTTCTTATTTTTCCTGTTGGGATCTTCAGGTTCCGTGACATATAGAACCGTCGTTCCTTCTCAGTGGTGTCTATGCTCTGGACACCATTTTTGTGGCATATTGTGTGTTGGAGGCAGCTCCCCCCTAGGTCCAGTCCGGGCCCGCGTCAAAAATGACCCTCCGTCCCTTTTTAGAAGCAAGTTATTCTGAGAGCGGAATCTGTGAGAGAAAGATCTCGAACACACGGCCATAATGGGATGACCCGGAGGGGGAGATGCCGATCTGGAAGGGGTTTTCAGGGGCCATTCCGCCCCGTCACCCTTTATTGCACACTTGGGGCCCCGGGGCCCCAAAGCCGCAGAAAACCCTGCAGTGAGCAGAGCCGGACCTGGGGCCACCACTGAGAAGGAAGGACGGTTCTAGATGTCACAGAACCTGAAGATACCACCAAGAACTATAGAAGGTTCTAAATGTCACCAGAACATGAGCTCCAAAGCATAGATACCACTGAGAAGCAGAGAAAGCTCTATATATCACCAGAACCTGAAGATACCACCAAAAAACTATGAAGGTCTAGATGTAAACCAAAACAGAGCCCAGAGCGGGGGGGGGCACACAAAAAGCAGAGGAAGTTAAATGTCACCAGAACCTGAGGATACCACCAGTAAATATAGAAGGTTTTTTTAAAATTACAAAACATGAGCCCCGGAGGACACCCTAAGAAGCGATAAGTAAAGATGAACCGAACCCGAAGTACCAACGGAACTATGAAGGTTTAGAACATAAAAGGTTTACAGATATCAGAAAAGCCCCAGAGCATGGACACCAATGAGAAGCACAGAAAGTTCTAGAAGTCACCAAAGCCTGAAAATTCCCCCGGAACTTAAAATTTTTTAAAAAAACTTATAAGGTTCTAGTATCATAAAAAACATGGCTTCAGGCAGGCACCACTAAGAAGCAGAAAAAGCTTTGGATGACACCAGAACCTGAAAATACCACCAGGAACTATAGATCTTTCTAAAACTGTATAAGGTTCTAGATATCATCAAAACATGAGCTCGAGAGCATGGACACCACTAAGAAGCAGATAAAGCTCTAGATGACACCAGAACCTGAAAATACCACCAGAAACTATAGAAGGTTCTAGAACTGTAGAAGGTTCTTGATGTAACCAGAACATGAGCTCGAGAGCATAGACACCACTAAGAAGCAGATAAAGCTCTAGGTGACACCAGAACTTGAAAATACCACCAGGAACTATAGAAGATTGTAGAACTGTAGAAGGTTCTAGATGTCACCAGACCATGAGCTCTAGAGCATAGACACCACTGAGAAGCAGAGAAAGTTTGATGTACCGAACCAAAAAATACCCCCAGAAATAGAGGGGTTCTAGAATGTAGAAGATGCAGATATTTATCGAACATGAATCCGAGATAGACCCCAATGGAAAAGGAGAAAAGGTTTTTTGATGTCCCCAGACATGCTTGGCCCCATAGATACCCTGAGAGAAAAAGTTTTATGTCACCAAAAACTGAAGTTTCCCCGGAATCTAAAAGGTTCTAGAACTGTAGAAGGAAAACTGTGTCCCAGGCTGGAAGGAGGAAAGTTTAGAGTCACCGGAAGCAAAAACGGACACCCTGAAATAATGAGGTTTGGTCTCTCCTTCTTGCGCTTTCAAAAAGGGGAAGGATTCTAGATCTGGTCAGTAACCATAGGAGGTTCCAGGCGTCATCATCAATGATCCTAATAGAGAGTTCTAGTGAGAAGGGTTCTAGATGTCAGTAATAATGTGAATCATAATGGAAGGTTCTAGGTGTCGGCTCCATCCCCCGATCCTCCCTGTTCTGGGGTGTGCTGGTGTTCAGCAAGGAGAGTCCGGGGGACTGGGCCAGTGCACGGTCGCCCCCTGTATGGGCAGCTGAGTTGGAGCCTACGGCAGGAGAGGAGCAGAGATAATCCGCGGGGTCTCCCACCCTCCCGCCTGACCCTGCGGCCCCGGCCCTGTGATTACTGAGGAGGATGAGGGGGGATTACGGAACCTGACCTAGAAATTGTCTCTTCTTATTCACTAATCATCATTTCTCTGACGACTTTAACCCTTTGTTTCCTACATCAGGCGAAGAGTAATGGGGGCAGGATAATGGGAACTTAGCGGACACCTTGGGGGGCAGGATTATGTCACTGACTATTGGGTGTGGATGGTAACTGACGCTGAACTTGGGGGCAGGATAATGCGCTGACACTTGGGCGGCAGGATACATGTGCTTACACTTGGGGGGCAGGATAATGACGCTGAACACTTGGGGGGGGATGATAATGACGCTGACCACTACGGGGGGAGGATAATGACGCTGACACTTGGGGGCAGGATAATGACGCTGACACTTGGGGGCAGGATAATGACACTGACACTTGGGGGGCAGGATAATGACACTTGACACACATTGGGGGCAGGATAATGACACTGACACTTGGGGGTGCAGGATAATGACGCTGACACTTGGTGGGCGAGGATTAAATGACGCTGAACACTTGGGGGCAGGTTTAATGACACTGCACTTGGGTGCAGGATAATGATGGTCTGTTACTTGGGTGGCTGGATATATGACGCTGACATTGTGTGAGCAGGATAATGACTACTGGACAATTGGGGGCAGGATAACTGGAACGCTAGAACAACTTGGGGGGCAGGATAATGACGATGGACACTTGGGGGGAGGATCTATGAACTGAAACTTGGGGGCAGGTTAATGACGCTGACACTTGGTGGCAGGATGAATGACCACTGACACTTGGGGGACAGGATAATGACGCAGACACTTTGGGGGCAGGATAATGACCACTGACACTTGGGTGGCCGGATAGATGACGCTGACGACTGGGGGGCAGTGTTTAAGGACGCTGCGACATTGGGGGGAGGATAATGACACTGTGTACTTGGGGGAAGTGACTAATGACAGTTACAATTGGGGGCCAGGGATAATGACACTGACAATTTGGGGGCAGGATTAATAATGACACTTGTCACTTGGGGGGCAGGATAATGACGCTGACATTGGGGGGAAGGATAATGACGCTGACACTTGGGCGGGCAGGATTTTGACACTGGACGAACTTTGGGGGCAGGATAAGATGCTGTTACTTGGGGGGCAGGATAATGACGCTGACTACTTGGCGAGCAGGATAATGACCATGACACTTGGGGGCCAGGATAATGACGCGACACTTGGGGGGGCAGGGATAATGACGCTGACACGTGGGGGTGGATATGACACTGGGACACTTGGGGGCAGAGATAATGACGGCTGACCCACTTGTGGGGCAGGATAATGACTCTGACACTTGGGGGCAGGAATAATGACACTGAACTAGGGGGCAGGATTAATAGACGCTGTGACAATTGGGGCGCAGGAATAACGACGTGGAGACTTGGGGGGAGGATAATGACACTGACCCTTGGGCGGGCAGGGATAATGACGCTGGACACTTGGGGGTGCAGGATAATGACTCTGACACTTGGGGGCTGTGGTATGACACTCGAACACTTGGGGGGAGGATATGACGCTGACACTTGGGTGGGTAGGGTATAAGACGTCTGACACTTGGGGAGTGGATTAATGACACTGAAACTTGGGGGGTCAGGACAATGATGCGACACTTGGGTAGGGGGCAGGATTTAATGCGCTGACACTTGGGGGGGCACCAGAGTGATAGTGAGCTGGCACGTGGGGGTTGAGGATAATGACCACTGGACACTTGGGGCAGGATAATGACGCTGACACTTGGGGGCAGATAATGACACTGAACTTGGGTGCTAGGGATAAGACGCTGACACTTGGGGGGCAGGGATTAAAGACGGCTGAATCACTTGGGAGGCAGGATAATGACGCTGACACTTGGGGGCAGGATAATGACGAGAAATTCGGGAGGCAGGATTTAATGACGCTGACACTTCGGGGGGCAGGATAGTGACGCTGGACTTGGGGGTAGGTAGTTGACGCTTGACATTTGGCGGGAGGAAAATGACACTGACACTTGGGAACGGCGATATATGACTGACTGACACTTGGGGAGGCAGGTAATGACGCATGGACATTGGGGGGCAGGATAATTTGACGATGACACTTGGGGGGCAGGTATAATGGTTTCTAATGCTGAACACTTGGGGGCGTTGGATGGATGACGTGACACTAGGGAGCAGGATATTGTCACTGAGCACTTGGTTGGCAGGATATGACGCTGACACGTGGGGGCAGGATATGACCACTGACTCTTGGGGGGCAGGATAATGAAGCTGTACACTTGGGGCAGGATATTGACGCTGACCACTTGGGGTCAGGAGAAAGACGCTTGACACTTCGAGGGCCGAGGAGATAATGACGCTGATTACTTGGGGGCGGGATAATGACGGCTGACACTTGGGGGGAGGATAATGACAACTGGACACTGTGGGGGCAGGATATATGACGATGACTCTTGGTCGGGCAGGATAATGACGCTGACAACTTGGGGGGAAGGGTAAATGACACTGACACTTGGGGGCAGGATATATGACATGATCACTTTGGGGGGGCTGGATAATGTCGCTGTCTTGGGTGGCATCGGATAATGGACGCTGACCACCTTCGGGGGGGAGGATAATGACACTGACAACCCCCTCGGGGGCCAGGTTAATGACGCTGTCACTTGGGGGCAGGATTATGACACTGACACTTCGGGCGGCCAGGGATAATGACACTGACACTTGGGGGCAGGAATAATGACGCTCGACACTTGGGGGGGAGAGGATAATGACGCTGACACTTTCGGGGCAGGATAATGACACTGGACACTTGGAGGGGCAGGATAATGTTGCTGATACTTGGGGTGGCAGGACTAATGACAGTGACACTTGGCGAGAGGGATAATGACTCACTGACACTTGGGGGCAGGATAAATGACGCTGACACTTGGGGGGGGCAGGATAATGACGCTGACACTTGGGGGGAGGATAATGACACTGACACTTGGGGGCAGGATATATGAGCGCTGACACTTGGGGGGGAAGGATAATGACTATGACACTTGGGGGCAGGATAACTGACACTGACACTTGGGGGGCAAGGATAATGACGCTGACACTTGGGGGATACTGTGTTAATGACGCTGATCACTTGGGAGGGAGGATAATGCACGCACTGACACCTTGGGGGGCTGGACGAGAATGATGCTGACTAGACTTGGGGGGGGCAGGATAATGACGCTGACACTTGGGGGGGCAGGATAGTGCGCTGGCAACTTGGGGGCTAGGTTAGTGACGGCTGTGTGTGTGTTAGTGTTGGGGAGGAGTTGTATGTCACTGCACTTGGGACGGTGATAATGACGTGACACATGGCGAGGAGCAGGATAATGACGTGGCAATTGGGGCGGCAGGATAAATGACGATGACACTTGGGGGGCAGGATCATATGATGCTGACATCTTGGGGAGGAGGCAGCGAGTGGTGACGCTGACACATAGGGAGCAGGATAATGTTCAACCTGTACAATTGGGGCTGGATAATGACGCTGACACTTGGGGGTAGGAGTGTATGACCACTGAAACTGGGGGGCAGGATAATGACGTGACACTTGGGCAGGATCTAATGAAGCTCGACACTTGGGTGTGACAGGAAAAATGTACGCTGACACTTGGGAGGGAACGCGATAATGACGCTGTTCACTTGGGTAGGGACGGATAATGACCACTGATCACTCTTGGGGGCAGGATAATGACGCTGACACTTGGGGGCAGGAATATGACGCTGACACTTGTTTGTGTGCAGGATATATGACGCTGACACTCTGGGGGGAGGATTATGTCGATGACACTTGGGTGGAAGGATAAGACGCTGGACCACGCTTGGGGGGGCCCAGGATTGTGTGAGTCGTGTAGGCAATTGGGGGGTAGGATAATGACACTGACACTTGGGACGGCGATAATGACGCTTGACGATTGGGTAGCAGGATAATGACGGCATGACACTTGGGGGGAAGGATCAGGTATAATGACCATGACAAATAGGGGGGCAGGATACGATGCTGACACTTTGGCTGAGGGGAAGGATGCAGGGATGATGACGCTGAACAATAGGGAGCAGGATAATGTCATGACAACTTAGGTGCAGGATATGGCGCTGCCACTTGGGGGCAGGATAATCACGACACTGAATACTTTGGGGGCCGGCCAGGATAATGACACGGCTGACACTTGGGGGCAGGATAAATGACGTCGTGACACTTTGGGGGCAGGAAAATGACGTGACACTTGGAGGGCAGATAATGACGCTGGACACTTTGGAGGGAGGGATAGATGACAATGACACTTGGGGGCAGGATAGATGACTTGAGAACTTGGGGCAGGTAATGACGCTGAACTTGGGGGCGAGGATATACCAACTGAGCACGTGTTGTGGGGGGAGGCATACATGAGCAATGACACTTGCGGGGGCAGGATAATGACGCTGACAACTTGGGGGGAGGAATAATGGGGGACTCTGACACCTGGGAGCAGGATAATGACGCTGGAGTCATTGGGGGGACAGGAATTATGCATGCTAGATACTTGGGGGTATGGAGTGATAATGACGCTGACACTTTGGGCAGAATAATGACGCAGGGACACTTGGGGGCAGGATAATGACCCACTGACATTTGGGGGCAGTGATAATGACGCTGACATCATTGGGGGGCAGGATAATGACGCTGACACTTGGGGGGCAGGGATAAATGACGCTGACTCTTGGGGGCGGATAATGAACGCTCCTGGACATCTGTGGGTTCGGGCGTGCGATATATGCTGCTGCACTTGGGGTGACCTGGGATGAAATGACACTGCACTTGGGGGCAGGATAGTGACGCAGACAACTCGGGGCAGGATAATGACGTCTTGGACACTAGGGAGCCATGAGATAATGTCACTGACATTTGGGGCAGGATATGACGCTGAACTGGGGCGCGTGAGAATGCACTGACACTTGGGGGGTCAGTGGATAATGACGCTGACACTTGTGGGCAGGATAATGACGTCGGACACTTGGGGAAAGGAAAATGTCGATGACACTTGGAGGGGCAGGGAGTGCGGTATTAGTTGACTCGCCTGACACTTGGGGGGGAGATAATGACACTAGACAATTGGGGGCAGGATAATGACGCTGTCATTGGGGGCAGGTTATGATGTACGACAGACACTTGGGGGGCACGGATTAATGACGCTGCACTTGGGTGGCAGGATAATGACGTGAACTTGGGGGCAGGATAATGATGCTCGTCATTGGGGGGGGATGGATCTATGACACTGACACTTTGTGGGCAGGATTAGTGGTCGCTGAACACTTGGGGGGGGGGGATAATGACGCTGACAACTTGGGGGGAGGATAGAGGATAATGACTCACTGTACACTTGGGGGGCGCTGATAATGACGCTGACATGGGGAGGGCAGGATAATGACGCTGACACTTGGGGGGCGCAGGATAATTGTACATTGGACACTTGGGGGCAGGTTATTGACGCTGACACGTTGGGGGCAGGTAGTGACGCTGACACTTGGGGGAGGATAATGACACTGACACTTGGGGGGAGGATAATGACACTGACACTTGGGGGGAAGGATAATGACGCTGATACTTGGGGGCAGGATACTGACGATGACGATCTTGGGGACACCAGTATAATGATCTATTGACACTTGAGGAGGTTAATGACATGACACTTAGGGGGAAGGATAAATAATGACACTGGGACAACTGTGTGGCGGGCAGGATTGTAATGACGCTTGTCCACTTGGGGGGCCTGGGATGGAGGGGTTAGTGACGCTGACACTTGGGGTGTGCGATATTGACGGCACATAATTGGGGAGGATGGATACATGTCGCTGAACTTGGGGGAGGATATTGACGCGACATTGGCGGGCTAAGGATACTTGACAATGACCATATGGGGGGCAGGATAATGACGCTGACTCTTGGGGGGTTGTGAGATAATCGCACTGACCTCTTGGGGGGGATAATGACACTCGACACTGGGGGCAGTGATAATGGAACATGACACTTGGGGGCAGGATAATGATGCTGACACTGGGGTGGCAGGATAATGACGCTGACACTTGGGGGCGGAGGATAATGAGTTGACACATGGGCGGGCAGGATAATGTCGCTGACACTTGGGGGGCTGGATAATGATGCTGACACTTGGGGGCAGGGATACATGTACAATGGACACTTGCGGGGGAGGATCAATGACACTGATACGCTTGGTGATAGGATAATTGACGCTGACACTTGGGGGGGCAGGATTATGACACTGATACTGGGGGGGCAGGTAATGACACTGGTACACTATGGGGGAAGGATAGTTGACTGCTGACAACTTGGGGAGAGGATAATGACATGACAATTGCGGGGCAGCGATAGTGACGCTGTCACTTGGGGGGAGATAATGACGCTTGAAACTTATGGGGGGGGGGGGGGGCAGGATTTATGACACTGATACTTGGGGCTGGGCAGGGATTAATGACGCTGATTACTTGGGGCGGTTAATGATGTGTTACTTGGGGGGCACGGATAATGTATGTCACTGGAACAATTGGGGGAGGCCAGGGATAATGACACTTGAGAACTTGGGGGCAGGATATGACGCTGACAATTGGGTGGACAGGGATAAATAGACGCTGACATCTTTGGGGCGGATAATGATCGGCTGACACTTGGGGGAGGATAATGGACACTGACACGATTGGGGGGCAGGATAATGTCGCTGACACTTGGGGGAGGATAATGACACTGAACTTTGGGGCAGAGATAATGACGTGTCACATGGGGGCTGGAATGACGATGAACACTTGGGGGGGGGCAGGATATTGACGCTGACACTTGTGGGTGCATGAGGTTGGGCGCTGTATTGCTGGCTCCACCGCTCCTGCAGGGGGTTATTGTCAACGCTGTGCCTCGTGGTCTCGGGGTTCCTGGTTTGCCCCCTGTTCTCGCATGTGCTGGCTGCCATTGGGCACCCTGACGCTGTCCTTCCCTATTATTTGTACGGTTTCCCTGGAGACGGTGTCAGCCACACTTTACCTTCCTGTCACTGCCGCGGCCCCGAAGCCGTTTATTTGACGAAACGGTGACAGATCCTCCAAACATCGGCCTCTCCAGGAGCAACACAGAATAATACCGCAGAGGGGGCAGCTCACAGAGCACGGGGGGCAGGAGAGGAAGCAGCCTCCACAGAGCAACGGGGCAGAGGAGAGGCGCAGCACTACAGTAGCACGGGGCAGGAGTGGCGCAAGTCTTCACAGTGCACTGGGGCAGGAGGAGGAGCAGCACACAGGAGCACAGGGGGCAGGAGAGGAGCAGCACACAGAGCACAGGGGCAGGAGAGGTGCTAGCTGCAGAGCACAGGGGACAGGGAGAGGAAGCAGCACAAGACACAGGGGCAGGATGTAGCAGGAGCAGCACCTACAGAGCACGGGGGCAGGAGACGGCGCAAGTCGACACAGAACAGGATTGGCTGGAGAGGAGCAGCACACAGGAAGCAACAGGGGCAGGAGAGGAGCAGCACAAAGAGCACCGGGGCAGACGTGTGGAGCAGCACACAGAAGGGTGGCACAGGGGGCCAGGAGAGGAGCAGGCCACACGAGCACCAGGGCAGTCGTGAGAGGAGCAGCACACAGAGCAAGACGGGGCTGAGAGGTAGCAGCACACAGAGCACAGGGCCAGGCAGGAGGAGCAGCGTCACAGGAGCACGGGGCAGTGAGAAGGAGCAGTCACTACAGGAGCACAGGTGGCAGGAGAGGAGCACAAAAAAAAGCTCAAATGAGCCACGGGGCGAAGGAGAGGAGCAGCAAACCAGCACACAGAGCACGGTTGCAGGTGAAGGGGCAGACACACAGAGCACGGGGCCAGGAGAGGCGCAAGCACACAGAGCACAAGGGGGCAGGATTGAGGAGCAGAGCACACAGTGCACAGGGCAGGAGAGGGCAGGGCACAATCTGAGAGCACTTGGGGCAGGAGAGCGGAGCAGCACACAGAGCACAGGGGCAGGAGAGGAGCAGCACACAGAGCACAGGGCACGGGAGGAGGAGCCCCAGCACACAGAGCACAGGGGGCAGGAGAGGAGCAGCACACAGAGCACAGGGGGCAGGAGAGGAGCAGCACACAGAGCACAGGGGCAGGAGAGGAGCAGCACACAGAGCACAGGGGCCAGGACGAGGTGATCAGCACACAGAGACAGGGCAGGAGAGGAGCAGCACACAGAGCACGGGGGCAGGAGAGGAGCAGTACACAGAGCACGGGGGGCAGGAGAGGAGCAGCACACAGAGCACATGGGGCAGGAGAGGAGCAGCACACAGAGCACGGGGCAGGAGAGGTGCAGCACACAGTACCGCATCTGGGAAGGAGAGGAGCACGCAAACAGAGCACAGGGCAGAGAGGGAGCAGCACACTGTAGACGGGGGGCAGGAGAAGGAGCAGAACACAGAGCACAGGGGCAGGAGAGGGGCAGCACACAGAGCACGGGGCAGGAGAGGAGCAGCACACAGAGACAAGGGGCAGGAGAGGAGCAGCACACAGAGCACAGGGGCAGGAGGAGGGCAGACACAGTAGCACTAGGGCAGGAGGAAGGAGCAGACCACACTGAGCATCGGTGTGGCCAGGAAGCAGCGAGCAGCAAACAGAGCACCGGGGGGCAGGGAGATAGAGACAGCACACAGAGCACTGGGCGGGCAGGAGAGGAGCGCTGGCACACAGAGCATCGTGGGCAGGGTTAGGAGCAGCACACTGAGCTGCCGGGGGCAGGAGAGGAGTAGCACACATGAGCAACGGGGGGAAGGAGAGGAGCAGCCACAAGAGAAACAGGGGCAGGAGAGGAGCAGCACATCAGGAGCACATGGGCAGGAGAGGAGCAGCACCACAGATCACGGGGGACAGGAGACGACGCAGCACACAGAGCACGGGTGGGGAAGGATTTTCGGGGAGCAGCCACACTAGAGCACGAGAGGGGCAGGAGAGGAGCAGCACCACAGAGCACGGGGGCAGACGAGGAGAAGACCACAGAGCACGGGGCGGGAAGGAGCTGGTGCAGCACACTCAGTGCAACGGGGCAGGAGAGGTGCAGCACACAGAGCACAGGGGGCAGGAGAGGAGCAGCACACAGAGCACGGGGGCAGGAGAGGAGCAGCACACAGAGCACAGGGGCAGGAGAGGAGCAGCACACAGAGCACAGGGGGCAGGAGAGGAGCAGCACACAGAGCACAGGGGGCAGGAGAGGAGCAGCACACAGAGCACGGGGCAGGAGAGGAGCAGCACACAGAGCACAGGGGCAGGAGAGGTGCAGCACACAGAGCACGGGCAGGAGCAGGCGCACCGTTGGATACAGAGCACGGGGAGGAGTGGAGCTCAGCACAACAGAGCGCAGGGGCAGGAGTGGAGCAGCACACAGAGCACTGTGGCAGGAGAGGCTCAGTCACAGAGCTCAGGGGCAGGAGAGGAGCCTGCACACAGAGCACAGGGCGCTCAGGAGAGGAGACAGCACACAGTAGCACAGGGGGCCAGGGAGTGAGCAGCTAGCACAGAGCATCGGGGGCAGGAGAGGAGCAGCCCACAGTCGATGAGCTACAGGGATTGGCAAGGAGGTGCAGCACGCACAGAGCTACGGGGCAGAGGAGGCGCAGAACTCACAGAGCACGGGACGGAGTGGCGCCAGCTCACAGAGCACGGGGCAGGAAGAGGAGCAAGCCACGCTGACCAGTGCTCCGGGGCAGGAGAGGAGTGCAGCCAAGAGCACGGTAGGCAGAGAGGCGCAGCACACAGGCACAGGGGTCAGGAAGAGGATGCAGACACAGAGAACAGGGAGGCAGGAGAGGAGCAGCACAAAGAGCACAGGGGCAGGAGAGGAGCAGCACAAAGAGCACGGGGCAGGAGAGTGCGCAAGCTCACAGAGCACGGGGCAGGAGAGGAGCAGGGGGCACCACAGAGCACAGGGGCAGGAGAGTGAGCAGCACACAGAGCACAGGAGTGCGCAGACGGAGAAGGGAGCAGCACACAGAGCACAGGGGGAGGGAGAGGAGCAGCACACAGCACAGGGGAAGGAGACGGAGCAGCACACAAGAGCACAGGGGAAGGATAAGGAGCAGCACACAGAGCACATGGTGCAGGAGAGGAGCAGCACACTGGAGGCATCGGTGGCGGAGAGGGAGCTAGCAGTGCAGTGCACATGGGGCGCGAGAGGTGCAGCTACACAGAGCATAGGGGGCAGGGAGAGGATGCAGCACACAGAGCAACCGCGGGGCAAGGAGAGGAGCAGTCCACAGGAGCACGGGGGCAGGAGAGGAGCAGCACACAGAGCACAGGGCAGAGAGAGGAGCATGACAAAGTGCACGGGGCAGTGTGTAGGCGCAACTCACAGAAGCACCGGGGGCCAGGAGAGGCGCAGCTCACAGAGCACTTGGTGGGGCAGGAGAAGGAGGCAAGCACACTGAGACACAGTGGGCTGAGCGGAGCAGCACAACAGATTGTCACAGGGGCAGGAGAGGAGCAGCGCTCACAGAGACACGGCGGCAGGGAGGAGCAGGCAAACAGAGTCACGGGCAAGGAAGGAGCAGCCTACCAGAGCACAGGGGTGGCAGGAGAGGAGCAGCACACAGGGCACGGCGGCGGCCAGGAGAGGAGCTCGAGCAGCACACTGATGCACGGGGCATGGAGAGGAGCAGCACACAGCGCACCAGGGGCAGCAGAGAGGTTGCAGCACACAGAGACACAGGGCGGCATGGAGAGGAGCTTGTACCCACAGAGCTCAGGGGGCAGGAGAGGTGCAGCACACAGAGCACAGGGGGCAGGAGGGAGCAGCACGACAGTAGCCAGGGGGGCAGGAGAGGAGCAGCACACAGAGCACAGGGGGAGGAGAGGAGCAGCACACAGAGCACAG
The DNA here is from genome assembly GCA_025379985.1 of Phyllomedusa bahiana. Classification (NCBI taxonomy): domain Eukaryota; kingdom Metazoa; phylum Chordata; class Amphibia; order Anura; family Hylidae; genus Phyllomedusa; species Phyllomedusa bahiana. Next base: position 21,675 of record JAODAL010037801.1, on the reverse strand, counting down.
GGGCAAGGAGGAGGCGCAGCAAACTGAGGAGAGGGGGCAGGGAGGAGCAGCACTACAGTAGGCTCCAGGGGCAGGAGAGGAGCAGCACACAGAGCCACAGGGGGCAGGAGGAGGAGCCAGCACCACTGGAGCACGGGGCAGTTAGCAGGTGCAGCACACAGAGAACGAGGGGTAGGAGAGGAGCAGCACACGCAGAGAACAGGGCGCAGGAGAGGAGTCAGCACACAAGAGCCACAGGGGGGCAGGAGATGGAGTCTGCAACAGAGCACGGGGCAGTAGAGGATCGCAGCACAAGAAGCAGGAGGCAGTAGAGGTGCAGCACACCGAGGGGCACCCAAAAACAGGGGCAGGAGAGGAGCAGGCACACACGAGACAGGGGCAGTAGAGGTGCAGCACACAGAGCAAAGGGGGGCAGGAGAGGAGCAGCACACAGAGCACAAGGGGCAGGATTGAGATGGAGCACAGCCACACAGAGCACAGAGGGCAGGAGAGGAGCAGCACACAGAGCACGGGGCAGTAGAGGTGCAGCACACAGAGCACAGGGGCAGAGAGGAGCAGCACACAGAGCACAGTGAGGGGCAGTGAGAGGAGCAGCAGCACAGAGAACTAGGGTGCAGGAGAGGTGGCAAGCACACAGAGAGACAAGGGGCCCGGAGAACGTAGCAGCACTACTGAGCACAGAGGGCAGAGTAGAGGTGCAGCACACAGAGCACGGGGCAGTAGAGGTGCAGCACACAGAGCACAGGGGCAGGAGAGGAGCAGCACACAGAGAGTCACGTGGTCGGAGGAGTGGTGCAGAAAACAGAGCACAGTGCAGTTAGAGGGTGCAGCACACAGAGGCACGCGGCAGGAGAGAGGAGCACACACAGAGCACAGGGTAGGGAGGGAGCAGCATCACAAGAGCAATGCTGGGCAGGAGAGGTGCAGAACAAGAGCACAGGGGCAGGAGTAGGAGCTTGCACACAGAGGCCAGGCAGGAGAGGAGCGAGCACTCACACATGAGCCCAGGGGGTCTGCGAGAGGTGCAGCAACAGAGCACGGGGCAGGAGAGGAGCAGCACACAGAGCACAGGGGCAGGAGAGGAGCAGCACACAGAGCACGGGGCAGGAGAGGAGCAGCACACAGAGCACGGGGGCAGGAGAGGAGCAGCACACAGAGCACAGGGTGCAGGAGAGGAGCAGCGATGTACAGAGCACAGGCAGGAGAAGGAGTCAGCAAAAGAGCACGGGGCAGGAGAGGCGCAGCACACAGAGCACGGGGCAGGAGAGGAGAGGAGCAGCACACAGAGCACAGGGGCTGAGGGCAGCAGCGCACAGAGCAACGGTTGGGAGGAGTGAGGAGATGCACACAGAGCACAGGGGGCAGGAGTGGAGTTAGCACAAAGAGCAACGGGGGCAGGAGAGGCGAGCACACAGGCAAGGGGCAGGAGAGGGTGGCAGCAACAGAGCACAGGGGCAAAGGAGAGGAGCAGCGCGCACACAGAGCACGGGGAGGAGCGGTGCCAGCACACTGAACAGGGGGCAGCAGGAGAGGAGCAGCAAAAGAGCACGGGGCAAGGAGGAGGTGCAGCACACAGAGCATCAGGGGCAGGAGAGGTGGGTAGCTCACAGGACCGCACAGGGGCAGGTGAGGAAGCGCAACCATCAGAGCACGGGGCAGGGAGAGTGCCAGTACAAGTGCAAGGGCAGGTGAGGAGCAGCACACAAGAGCACAGGGGGGCGCAGTGTGATGGCGCAAGCACCCGAGCACTCAGGGGCAGGAGATGAGCAGCACAACAGAGCACAGGGGCAGGAGGAGGGCAGCACACAGAGCCACGGCAGCAGGAGAGGAGCAGCACACAGAGCACGGGGCAGGAGAGGAGCAGCACACAGAGCACAGGGGCAGGAGAGGAGCAGAACACAGAGACAGGGAGCAGGGGGAGGAGCCAACAGAGCCAGGGGCAGGAGAGGAGCAAGAACTTACGCAGAGCACGTGGTGTCAAGGAGAGGAGCAGCACACAGAGCACGGGGCAGTAGAGGTGCAGCACACAGAGCACAGGGGGGGAGGAGAGGAGCAGCACACAGAGCACAGGGGCAGGAGAGGAGCAGCACACAGAGCACAGGGGCAGGAGAGGAGCAGCACACAGAGCACGGGGCAGGAGAGGAGCAGCACACAGAGCACGGGGCAGGAGAGGTGCAGCACACAGAGCACGGGGCAGGAGAGGAGCAGCACACAGAGCCTCAGAGGGCAGAGAGAGGATGAGCAGCACAACTGAGCATAGGGGAGGGAATTGAGGAGCATCACACAGTCACAGGGGGCAGTGAGAGGAGCAGCACCACAGAGATTAGGGGCAGGTGAGGAGCAGAACACAGGCACAGGAGCAGGCAGGGGGCAGAGAGAGGTAGCAGACACAGAGACAGGGGGGCAGGAGAGGGAGCAGCACACAGGAGGCAGCGGGGCAGAGTGGGCAGCCAGCACGATACAGGGGCAGGAGAGGTGCAACACACAGAGCAGACCAGCGGGCAGGAGTAGGAAGCACGCACACAGAGGAACGGGGGCAGGGAGAGGGGCAGCACAGCAGAGCACAGAATTAGAGCAGGGAGAGGAGCAGCACACAGAGCACGGGGCAGGAGAGGTGCAGCACACAGAGCACAGGGGCAGGAGAGGAGCAGCACACAGAGCCACTGGTGGCAGGAGAGCGAGCAGCACATCAGTGCACAGGGGCTGAGGAGAGGAGCAGTACACAGAGCACGGGGGAAGAAGAGGAGCAGCATCAGAGAGCACAGTTGTTGGCAGCAGGAGAGGAGCAGCACACAGAGCACGGGGGCAGGAGAGGTGCAGCACACAGAGCACAGGGGCAGGAGAGGAGCAGCACACAGAGCACGGGGGCAGGAGAGGTGCAGCACACAGAGCAGGTGGGATCAAGGGAGAGTGGTGCTGCACAACTGAGCACGGTGGGCATGAGGAGGTGCAGCACACAGTGCACGGGGCAGGAGAGAGGAGCACGCACACAGGAGCACGGAGCAGAAGAGAAGCTGCACACAGCGCACGGGCGGGGGGCTAGAGCAGGAAGCAGCACACGAGGGCACGGGTCAGGAGAGGAGCAGCACACAGAGCACAAGGGGCAGGAGAGGTTGCTGGCACACAGAGCACGGTGGGCAGGATGTAGGAGAGCACACAGAGCACGGTGGCAGGTGAGGGCAGCACAAGAGTACAGTACTGGGGGCAGGAGAGGAAGCATGCACACAGAAGCACAGGGGCAGGAGAAGAGCAGCAACAGATGCACTAGGGGGGAAAAGAGAGGCGCAGCCAAAGAGCACGTGGCAGGAGGAGAGGAGCAGCACACAGTAGCTCAGGTAAGGAGAGGTGCTAGACACAGTGGCCAGGGCAGGAGAGGTAGCAGCACCAGAGCACAGGGGCAGGATGAGGAGCAGCACACAGCCAGCACAGCGGCCAGGAGAGGGAGCAGGCACACAGATGCACTGGTGGAGGACAGCAGAGGAACAGCACACAAGAGCACGGGGAGGAGTGGTTCAGCACACAGAGCACAGGGCCAGGAGAGGCGCAGCACCACAGAGCTAAGGGGGCAGGAGAGGAGCAGTACACAGATCATCGGGGGATGCGACGCGAGAGTAGCAGCAAACAAAGCGCACAGGGGGCGGAGAGGAGCAGCACACGAGCATGGAGGCAGGAGCAGGAGCAGCAACACAGAGCGCGGGCAGGAGAGAAGCAGCCACACAGAGACCTCAGGGGCAGGAGAGGAGCAGTACACAGAGCACGGGGCAGGAGAGGAGCCAGGCACCCAGAGGCCACGGGAGGGAGAAGGCTGCAGCACACAGAGCACGGGGCAGGACGAGGCAGCAGCACCACAGGCAGCACAGGGGCAGGAGAGGAGCAGACACAGAGCACAGGGAGGCAGGACGAGGAGCAGCACAAAGAGCAAAGGGGCAGTAGAGGAGCAGCACAAAGAGCATCAGGGGCTGGAGAGGAGCAGGTACAAGAGCACCAGGGGGCCGGAGAAGGGAGCTAGGCCTCCCACAGACGCCAAGGGGGCAGGACGAGGAGCAGCACAACAGAAGCACAGGTGAGGAGAGGCCGTCAGCACACAGAGCACAGGGGACAAGGAGAGAGCAGCAACAGAGCAACTCGGGGCCAGGGAGGAGCAGCTCTCCAGAGCACCAGGGGCAGGAGAGGAGCAGTCACCTCAGATGCACAGGGCAGGAGAGGTGCAGCACACAGAGCACAGGGGCAGGAGAGGAGCAGCACCAGAGCACGGGCGGAGAGGAGCAGCACAGAGTCACAGGGGGAAGGACGAGGATAGCGCACACAGAGACCAGGGGGCACGGAGAGGAGCAGCTCCACACAGAGCAAGGCGGCAGGGCAGAGGTGCAGCACACAGAGCACAGGGGGCAGGGAGAGGAGCAGCACACAGAGCCTCACGGCCAGTGTGGAGGAGCAGCACACAGAGCACAGGGGGCAGGAGAGGAGCAGCACACAGAGCACAGGGGCAGGAGAGGAGCAGCACACAGAGCACAGGGGCAGGAGAGGAGCAGCACACAGAGCACGGGGGGCAGGACCGGTGTGCACAGCAAACAGAGCCACCGGGGGCAGGAGAGGAGCAAGTACCACAGGATCAGGAGGCAGGCAAGAAGTATGCAGCACACAGAGCCACACGGTGGAGGAAGAGAGCTGCAATACTACAGATCCCAGGGGGCCAGGTGAAGACGCACACACGAGCACAGGGGCAGGTGCTGTGATTGCTGAGAGGTAGCAGCACCACTAAGTGCACTGGAGGTAGGAAGAGGAGCAGCACACAGAGCAAGGGGCTGGAGCAGGTCGTACAGCACAACAGAGCACTGGGGCAGGAGAGGAGCAGCACACAGAGCTCAGGGGTAAGGGAGAGCAGCACACAGGCATCAGGGGTAGGAGAGGTGCAGCACACAGAGCACAGGGGCAGGAGAGGAGCAGCACCATCCACAGACGCACAGGAAGGCAGGAGAGGAGCAGCACACAGAGCACGGGGGCAGGAGAGGAGCAGCACACAGAGCACAGGGGCAGGAGAGGAGCAGCACACAGAGCACAGGGGGCAGGAGAGGAGCAGCACACAGAGCACAGGGGCAGGAGAGGAGCAGCACACAGAGCACGGGGCAGGAGAGGAGCAGCACACAGAGCACGGGGCAGGAGAGGAGCAGCACACAGAGCACGGGGCAGGAGAGGAGCAGCACACAGAGCACAGGGGGCAGGAGAGGAGCAGCACACAGAGCACGGGGGCAGGAGAGGAGCAGCACACAGAGCACAGGGGCAGGAGAGGGGCAGTCTATTGTGATGAGCTCCTCCTCTATGGGTGGTCTATAGTGATAATCTCCTCCTATATGGGTGGTCTATAGTGATAAGCTCCTCCTCTCTAGGTGGGTCTATAGTGATAAGCTCCTCCTCTCTGGGTGGGTCTATAGTGATAAGCTCCTCCTCTCTGGGTGGTTCTATAGTGATAAGCTCCTCCTCTCTGGGTGGGTCTATAGCGATAAGCACCTCCTCTCTGGGTGGGTCTATAGTGATAAGCTCCTCCTCTGTGGGGTGGTCAATAGTGATAAGCTCCTCCTCTCTGGTTGGGTCTATAGTGATAAGCTCCTCCTCTCTGGGTGGTTCTATAGTGATAAGCTCCTCCTCTCTGGGTGGGTCTATAGTGATAAGCTCCTCCTCTCTGGGTGGGTCTCTAGTGAAAAGCTTCATCTCTGGGGGGTTTCAGCGTTAAGTTCCCCCTTTTGTGGGTGGGTTTTTAAAAAGTTTAAGCACCCCCTCTATGGGGGGGTCAATAGTGATAAGCTCCTCCTCTCTGGGCGGGTTTTTATAGGAAAAGCCCCTTTCCTCTCTGGGGGGGGTCAATAGTGATAAGCTCCCCCTCTATGGGGGGGTTTCATGTGAAAAGTCCTCCATTTTGGGGGGTTCTATAGTGTAACCCTCCTCTCTGGGGTGGGTCTATTGTGATAAGCTCCTCCTCTGTGGGTGGGTCTATAGCGATAAGCACCTCCTCTCTGGGTGGGTAAAATTAAAGTGTTAAGCTCCCCCTTCTCTGGGCGGGGTCTTTGTGAAAAAGTCCCTCTCTGGAGGGGGTTCAATAGTGATAAGCCCCTCCTTTCGGTGGGTCTATATTTGATAAGCCCCTCCTCTCGGGGGGGGTTCTTAGTGAAAGTCCTCCTCTCGGGGGTTGGTTCTATAGTGATAAGCTCCCCCTTTCGGGTGGGGGGGTGTTAGTGAAAAGGCCCCTCCTTGTGGGGGGCCCTTTTGCGAAAAGGGAAAACCCTCCTCTTGGGTGGGTCAAAAAGTGCTAAGTCATTCCCTGGGGGGTGGGTTTTATAGCGATAAGCCCTCCCTTTTCTGGGGGGGGTAAATTTACTGATAAGCTCCTCCTCTTTTTTGGGGGGGTCTTTGTGTTAGCCCCTCCTCTTGGGGGGGGTCTTTTGGGATAAGTTTCCCCCTCCCCTGGGTGGGTCAATAGTAAATTAGTCCCCCTTCGGGGGGGTTTCTATAGTGATAAGCTCCTCCTCTTTTGGGTGGGGTTCCCTATAGTGATAAGCTCCCCCTCTGGGGGTTTGGGTTATAGCGAAAAGCCCCCTCCTTATGGGTGGGTCAATAGTGATAAGCTCCTCCTCTCGGGGTTTGGGTTTTTTTAGTGACTTAGTCCTCCTTTTGTGGCTGGGTTTTGCGATAAGCCCTCCTCTATGGGGGGTAAATTTGTGAAAAAGTTTCCTCCTTTTTGGGTTTTTTGTTTTTGTGTTTAAAACCCCTCCTCTGTGGGTGGGTTTTAGTAAATAAGACCCTTCCTCTGTGGGTGGGTCTATAGCGATAAGCCCCCTTTCTTCTGGGGGGGGTAATTGTGTTATGCCCCTCCTCTTTTGGGGGGGGTTTTATAGTGATAAAGCCCCTTTTTTTTCCCTCTAGGGGTGGGTCTTTTTGTGATAAGCCCCTCCTTGTGGGGGGGCCCTATAGGGGAATAACCCACCTCCCCCCTTTTGTTGGGTAAATTGGTGATAAAGTTCATCCTTTTGGGGGCGGGTCTATAGTGAAAAAGCTTTTCCTTGTGGGGGGGGTCTATAGCGATAAAAAACCTCCTTCGGGGGTGGGCCCTATAGTGAAAAGGGCTCCTCCTCTCTGGGTGGTTCTTGTGATAAGTCCTCCTCTTGGGTGGGTCTTATGTTTAAGCCCCCTATGGGTGGGTCATAGTGTAGCTCCCCTTTTTGGGGGGTTTATGAAAGCTCCTCCTCTTGGGTGGTTAAATAGTGAAAAGTTCCTTCTGGGGGGGGGTCTATAGGATAAGCCCCTTCCTGGGTGGGTTATAGTGATAAGCCCCTCCTTTTTGGGTGGGTCTTAGTGAAAAGTCCCCTCTGGGTGGTTCTTGGATAAGTTTCTCCTCTGGGGGTGGGTCTATAGCGATGAACTCCTCTCGGGTGGGTATATGATAAGCCTCCTCTCTGGGGGGTTCAAATGTGAAGTTTCCCCCTCTGTGGGTGGGTCTATAGTGATAAGCTCCTCCTCTGTGGGTGGGTCTATAGCGATAAGAACCTCCTCTCTGGGTGGGTCTATAGTGATAAGCTCCTCCTCTCTGGTGACTGCTGCTCTGGATGTAACAGCAGAATAGTGACTGCAGCTCTGGAGGTGACTGGAGGATGAGACAGGATGTAACAGCAGAACAGAGACTGCAGCTCTGGATGTGACTGGAGGATAAGACAGGATGTAACAGCAGAATAGTGACTGCAGCTCTGGATGTGATGGGAGGATAAGCCAGGATGTAACAGCTGAATTGTGAGCGCAAGGGGGGCTTTTTTACACTCAATTTCCCTTTTTTGGGATGAGTTCTGGAGTTGAGACGGTTGTAACAGCACGATTAGTGACTGCTAGCTCTGGAGGTGGACTGGAGGATAGGACTGGATGTTAAAAAGCAGAATAGTGACTGCAGCTCTGGAAGTGAATGGAGTTAAGCTGATAGTAAACAGCAGAACAGTGACCTGCAACTCTTAGATGTGATGGAGGATAAGACAGGATGTAACAGCAAAATAATGACTGCAGCTCTGGATGTCACTGGAGTAGATGATATTATCATACAAATGTTGCCCTTGGTGTTACATTTTGATACACTTCTCATCATCTTGCAACAAAGTATCGATTCGCTTCCCTCTTTGATCCACATCCAGCAGTGTCACCCTGTCCTGGATACAATGGCTGCGCCAAAATAGTCCCAGAGAGGTGAGACCTGGTGCCCCCCACGGGGTTCTGGTTTGTAGTGTAGGGGATTCTGGAGAACATCTATCTAATTGCGTCGATCAGGGAGGGCGGAGCCCCCACCACCCCCTCATGTATTATTCATCTATATCTGTCAACGAATTCTGCTTCATCTCTGCCAAATCCACAAGGAGCAATCGCTCATCATCCACCGCGAGCAACGAGGACAACTCCCAACAGACACCAAGGCTGAAGCAGCTACAAAGGGGAAGACGTGACATCACCGCCCCCAGATATCAGTTATATTATACAGCAGTGACATCACCGCCCCCAGATATCAGTTATATTATACAGCAGTGACATCACCGCCCCCCTCCAGAGATAAGTTATAACATACAGCAGAGACATCACCGCCACCCAGAAAGCAGTGATATTATAAAGCAGTGACTATCTCCGCCCCTCCATAAGATATCAGGTATATTATACGCAGTGACATCACACCCGCCCCATGATATCTGTTGATATTTACAGCAGTGACATCACCGGCCCCAGATACTCAGTTATATTACTACAGCGAGTGACTCATCACGCCCCCCTCAGATATCAGTTATATTTACTGCAGTGACATCACCGGCCCCCCAGATATCAGTTATATTATTCAGGCTGTGACATCACCGGCACCCCGATATCAGTTTTATTATCCAGGAGTGACATTCACGCCCCCCTCCAGATATCAGTTATATTATTACAGCAGTGGACATCACCGCTCCAAAGTTATCAGTTATATTAGTACAGCAGGTGAACATCACGCCCCAGATATCAGTTATAATTATTCAGCATGTGACTTCTCCAGCCCCAGTTATTCAGTTATTGTTTTACTACAGCGTGACATCAACCAGCCCCCCTCCAGTTTTCAGTTATATTATACAGCAGTGACATCAACGCCCCCAGATATCAGTTAACTATTTATACAGCAGTGACACATCAACGCCCCCCTCAGATTATCAGTAATATTATACAGCGTGACATCACCGCCTCCAGTTAATCAGCTTCTATTATACAGCAGTGACATCACCCCCCAGATATCAGTAATATTATATAGCAGTGACATCACCGCCCCCCAGATATCAGTTATATTATACAGCAGTGACATCAACGCCCCCCAGATATCAGTTATTATTATACAGGACTTGGGTGACATCACCGCCTCCCAGTATTCAGTTATATTATACTGCAGTGACATCACGCCCCCAGTTATCAGTTTATTTAATCAGACAGTGGGACATCACCGCCCCCCTCCAGGATATCATTTATATTTTACAGCAGTGACATCAACGCCCCAGATATCAGTTAAATTATACGCAGTGAAAAAAACATCACCGACCCTCCCCCAATCCCAGATATCTGTTATTATTATTTACCAGCAGTGACACCACCGACTCCAGTATTATTCAGTGTATATTATACAGGCAGGTGGAATCCACGCCCCGATATCAATTATATGTTATACAGACAGTGACATCACCGCCCCCCCCAGATATCAGTTATATCATACAAGCAGTGGACATCAACGCCCCAGATGATCTGGTTATATTATACAGCAGTGACATACCGCCCCCCTTTTTTTTCCAAGATATAGTTTATAATTATACAGCAGTGACATTCACCGCCTCCAGATATCACGTTATTTATTACAGCAGTGACATCACGCCTCCAGATATCAGTTCATATTATCACAGCGTGTGACATCACCGCCTCCAGATATCAGTTATATTTTCAGCAGGTTGAACATCACCGCCCCCCAGGGATCAGTTATATTATACAAGCAGTGACATCACCGCCCCCAGATATCAAGTTATATTATACTTCCAGTGACATCACCGCCCCCAAGATAATCAGTTATATTCATACCAGTGACATCACCACCATCCAGTGTTATCAGTTTTATGATACAGCAGTGACATCAACGTCCCCCAGAAATCAGTTTATTAATAACAGGAGGTGGACATCACCGCCCCCCAGATATCAGTTATATTACACAGCGAGAAACTGACTATCACGCCCAAGATATCAGTTATATTACACGGGCAGGTGAATCACCGCCCCTCCAGATGATCAGTTATATTATCAGCAGTTGGACATCCCACCCCGCCCCCCCTCCAGATTTCAGGAGTATATATACAGCAGTGACATCAACGCCCAGATATCAGTTAAGATACAAGTTGTGACATCACAGCATGCCAGCAGAGATGATCAGTTATATTTATACACAGGCACAGTGACATCACCGCCCCAGATATCAGTTATTATTATACAGCATTGACATCACCGCCTCCCCAGATATCAGTCTATATTATACAGCTGTGACATCAACCGCCCCCAAGAGATCTGTTATATTATACAAGCAGTGACATCACCGGCCACCCCAGTTATCAGTCTATATTTATTACTGGAGGTGACATCACCGCCTCCCAGATATCAGTTATATTTACTATTTAAGACAAGCCAGTGACATCTCCGCCCCCAGATATCAGTTCATATTATTCAGCGTGACATCACCGCCTCAAAGATATCAGTGTATATTTTACAGCAGTGACATCACGCCCAGTATCAGGTTATATTATACAGCAGTGACTTCACGCCCCAAGATATCAGTTATATTATACAGCAGTGGACATTCAACAGCCCCAGATATTCTGTTATATTTATACAGCCTCAGTTGACTCACCGCCCCCAGATTTCAGTTATATTATACAGAAGCGACCATCCACCGCCCACATGAATCATCTAGTAATATTATACAGAGGTGACATCCACGCCCCCTCCAGATATCAGTTATTTATACAGCAGGTGACATCACCGCCCCGCCCTCCAGATATCAGTTATATTATACAGCAGTGACATCACCGCCTCCCAGACATCAGTTATATTATACAGGAGGTGACATCACCGCCTCCAGATATCAGGTATATTACACGGCAGGTGACATCACCGCCCCCCTCCAGATATCAGTTAGGCTATATCTTTTACAGACCCCCCCCCCCCCCCCCCCCCCCCCCCCCCCCTCCCGCCCCTTCCCCCCCCCCCCGCCATACCCCCCCCCCCCCCCCCCCCCCCCCCCCCCCCCCCCCCCCCCCCCCCCCCCCCCCCCCCCCCCCCCCCCCCTACCCCCTCCCCACCCTAAACCCACCCGCCACCCCAACACCCACCTCCCCCAGATATCAGTTATATATTATACAGCCGTGAAATCAAGCCCCAGATATCAGTTATATTATACAGTAGTGACATCACCGGCCAGACCAGATATCAGTTATATTATACAGCAGTGACATCACCGCCCAGATATCAGTTATATTATACAGCAGTGACATAACCGCCCCCGCCAGATATCAGATATAGTATACAGCAGTGACATCACCGCCCCCCCAGATTTATAGTTATATTATACAGCAGTTGACATGACGCCACATACCTCCAGTATCATTATATTATACAGCAGATGGTGACATAACTGCCCCAGATTCAAGTTATATTATACAGCAGTGACATCACCGCCCCTCCAGATATCAGTTATATTAATAACAGCAGTGACTTCACCGCCCTCTCAGTTATCAGTTATTTTATCACAGCGTGACATCACCGCCCCCAGATATCAGTTATATTATAAGCAGTGACATCCAACGCCCCACTCCAGATATCAGTTTATTATACAGCAGGACATCACCGCCCTCCCCAGATATCTGTTATAAGCCAGGTGACATCACCGCCCCCCTCAAGATATCAGTTATATTAGTACAGCTGTGGGGGACATCACCGCCCCCAGATATCAGTTATTGTATACAGAGGTGGACATCACCGCCCCCCCTCCAGATATCAGATATTTTATTACAGCTGTGGTCTTCACCGCCCAGATATCAGTTATATTATACAGCAGGTGACATCACTGCCCCCAGATACCAGTTATATTATACAGCAGTGACATCACCGCCCTCCAGATATCCAGTTATAATTATACAGCTGTGACACTCACCGCCACACCTCCAGTCATCAGTTATATTTTACCAGCAGGTGTAATCACCGGCCCCAGATATCCAGTTATATTATACAAGCCTGGTGACATCACCGCCCCCCTCACCCGTTGATTAGGTTATAATTTTACAGCAGTGACAATCAACGCACACCTACAGATATCCTGTTATATTATACAGCAGTTCGACAACACCGCCCCCCTACATGATCCAGGGATAATTCAGTTATATTATACAGCAGTGACATCAACGCCCCTAGATATCAGTTATATTATACAGCAGTGCACATCACCGCCCCCCCTTCAGATATCAGTTTATATTATTTCGCAGTGACATCACCGCCCCCCTCCAGATATCAGTTATTATTATTACAGAAGTGACATCACCGCCCCCAGTTATCAGTTTACATATTTATTTTTTAACAAGCAAGTGACAACACCGCCCCCTCCAGACTATCAGTTAGATTATACAGCAGTGACATCACCTCGCCCCTGATACTCAGTTATATTATAAGGCAGGTGACATCTCAGACCACCCCAGATGTTCCAGTTAATATATACTGCGCAGTGCATCTACGCCCCAGATAATCAGTTATATTATACGCAGGTGACGATTCACGCCCCCTGATATAGTTATATTATAACTAGCAGTGAGACATCACCGCCACCATCTCCATGATATCAGTTATATTATACTCAGCAGTGAAATCAAACCGCCTCCAGATATCAGTTATATTATAAAGGAGTGTGAATCACGACCCCCTCAGATATCAGTTATATTATACAGCAGTGACACTCCAACCGCCCTACCCACGAATGTCAGTTTATATTATTACAGCAACACCAGTGAACATCACCGCCCCTACAGATATAGTTATATTATACAGGCAAGTGTGACTATCACCGACCCCAGCAATTTCCAGGTGAGATATTATACTAGCAGTGACATCACCGCCACACCCCTCCAGATATCAGTTATATTATACAGCAGTGACTCACCGCCCCCCACAGATAATCGTTATTAATTATACAAGCAGTGACATCACCGACCCACCCTCAGATGATAGTTATATTATACCAGCTGTGACATCCCGCCCTCCAAAGAATCAGTTATATTATACAGCAGTGACATCACCTCCTCCAGATATCAGTTATATTATACAGCAGTGACATCACCGCCCCCCTCCAGATATCAGTTATATTATACAGCAGTGACATCACCGCCCCCCGCCAGATATCAGTTATATTATACAGAAGAGAAATCACCGCCTCCAGATATCAGTTATATTATACAGCCAGTGACAATCACCGCCCCCAGATATCAGTTATCTTATACAGCAGTGGACTCACGCCCAGATTATCTAGTTATATTATACAGGGGTAGAAAATTGGTGACATCACGCCCCAGATGAATCAGTTATGATTTTACAGGTCCGGTGACATCACCGCCCCCAGATATCAAGTTTATATTATACAGGCAGTGGACATCAGCCGACCTCCCCCAGATATCAGTTATATTATACAGCAGTGACATCACCGCCCTCCCAGATATCAGTTATATTATACACCAGTGGACATCACCGCCTCCCCTCCAGTTATCAGTTCACTATTATACAGCTGGGTGGACTCACCGCCACCAGATATCACAGTTATTTTATACAGCAGTGACATCACCGCCACCTCCAGAAATAGTTATATTTATACAGCAGTGACATCAAACTTCTGACCATCCAGATATCTGTTTATTATACAGCTGTGACATCTCCGCCCCCCCAGATATCAGTTATATTATACAGCATGAACATCACCTCCCCCAGTTATCAGCGTTAGATTATACAGCAGTGACTCATCACCGCCAGATATCAGTTATATTATACAGCAGTGACACTCACCGCCTTCAACAGATATCAGTTATATATACAGCAGTGACATCCCCACCCCCCTCCAGATATCAGTTTATATTATACAGCAGGTGACATTCATCGGCCCCCCCCCCCCAGATATTCAGTTATATTATATACAGCAGTGACATCACCGACCCCCTCCAGATATCTAGTTATATTAGGTACGCTGAGACATCACTGCACCCTGTTTATCAGTTATATTATACAGCAGTGGACATCACCTCTCGCCGATATCAGTTATATGTATACAGGAGTGACATCACGCACCCAGATATCAGTTATATTATACAGCAGTGATAGTGACATCACCTCCATCCAGATATCAGTTATATTATACAGGCAGTGGACAATCACCGCCCCCCTCTCCAGATTTCTGTTAATCTTTATAAGCAGTGTCATCAGCCCTCAGATATAGTTATATTTTACAGCAGGTGACCATCCCACCACCTACAGATATCTGTTATATTATACAGTAGTGACTCACGCCTCCAGATATCAGTTATTTTATAACGGACTGTGACATCACCGCCCCCTCAATATATCAGTTATATTATTCAGCCTGTGACATCACAGGCCCTTCAGAATCAGTATATTATACAGCTGTGACATCACCGCCCTCCAGTATCAGTTTTTATATTATACAGGCAGTGACCATCACCGTCCCCCTCCAGATATCTCAGTTTTAATATTTATACAGCCAAGTGACATCTCCGCCCCCCAGTTATCAGTTTTATTATACTGAAGTGACATCACAGCCTCACAGGATATCAGATATATTTTAACCAGCAGTGAACATCACCACCCCCAGATATCAGTTATATATATACAGCAAGTTGACATTACCGCACCTCCAGATATCTGTTATTATCTATACAGCAGTGACAACACCGCCCCCAGATATCAGTTATAATTCTACAGCCAGTGACATACCGCCATCCAGTTATCAGTTATATTATACAGCAGTGACATCACCGCCTCCCAGATATTAGTTATATTATACAGCAGGTGACATCACAACCCTCACAAGATATCAGTTATATTTTAACAGCAGGTGACTCACCGACCCCCCTCCAGATATCAGTTATCATTTTACAGCCGTGACATCACCGCCCTCCAGATATCAGTTATATTATACAGCAGTGACATCACCGCCCTCCAGATACCAGTTATATGTTATACAGCAGTGAACTTCCCGCTTCTTCCAGGATATCAGTTATATTATACAGGCAGTTGACTCACGCCTCCAGATATCAGTTTATATTATTAAAGGCCCAAAGTGGACATCACACACACTCCAGTATCAGTGATATTTACTGGCCAGTGGACATCACCGCCCCCCCAGATATCATAGTCTTATTTTATACAGAAGTGACATCACCGGCCCTCCAGATATCCAGCTTATATTATACAGCAGCGACCATCACCTGGCCCCCAGATATCAGATATATTATACAAGCATTTGAAATCAGCCGCCCCCCAGCATATCAGTTATATTATTCAGCAGTGACATCACCGCCCTCCAGAATCAGTTATATTATCCAGGCCAGTGAACATTCACCTCCCCCAAGATATCAGTTATATTATACAGCCAGTGACATCACGCCCTCCAGATATCAGTTATATTATACAGCAGTGTCAATCACCGCCCCACAGATATCAGTATAATATTTTACCAGCAGTGACATCCTGCCGCCAGATTTCAGTTATATTTATACAGCAGGAGTGGACATCAAGCCCCCCCTCCAGATATCAGTTCATATTATACAGGAGGTGATATCATCGCCCCCTCAGATTATCAGTTATATTACAAGAAGTGACATCACGCCCCCAAGATATTCAGTTATATTAATTACAGCAGTGACATCACCGCCCCCATCCAGATATCAGTTATATTATACAGCAGTGACTCACCGCCGCCAGATATAGTTATATTATACAGCGTGACATCACCGCCCCCCCAGATATACAGTCTATATTATACATCAGTGACATCACCGCCCCCCCTCAGATATCAGTTATATTTTATACAGCAGTGACATCTACCGCCCCAGATATCAGTTATATTATACAGCAGTGAAATCACCGCCCCAGATTATGCAGATATTATTATACGCAGTGACTTACCGCCCACCCTCAGATATCAGTTCATATTATACAGGGGTGACATCACCACCCTCCAGATATCAGTTATATTATACAGCAGTGACATCACCGCCCCCTCCAGGATAATCAGTTATATTTTATACAGCAGTGCATCACCGCCCCCCCAGATAATCAGTTATATTTACCACAGCGTGACATCACCCCGCCCCCGATTCAGTTATATTATAACAGCAGTCGCATCACCGCTCCCCAGGAATATTCAGTTTATATTATACAGCGATGACATCACCGGCTCCCCCAGATATCCAGTGTATATTAGTACAAGCAGTGGACGATCACCGCCCCTCCAGGATCATCAGTTATATTAACGAGCTGTGACAATTCACCTGCCCCCAGATATCAGTTATATTATACAGCAGTGACATCACGCCCCCCTCCAGATATCTATCCCTTATATCATACAGCAGTGACACATCCGCCCCCCCTCCAGATATCAGTTATATTTATACAGCAGGTGACATCACCGCCCCGATATCAGTTTATTATTCAGGAAGAGGTGAAATCACTGCCCCCAGTATACCAGTTATATTATAACAGCTGTGGACATCACAGCCCTCAGATATTCAGTTATATTATACAGCTAGTGACTTCACAGCCCCCTCCAGATATCAGTTATATTTACAGAGTGACATCACCGCCCCTCAGTATCAGTTTTATTATAAAGCAGTGGACATCACGCCCACCAGATATCAGTTATTTTATACAGGCAGTGACATCACCGCCCCCCAGATATCAGTTGATATTATACTGCAGTGACATCACCGACCTCCAGATATCAGGTATATTATACAGCAGTTGACATCACCGCACTCCAGATATCATTTATATTATACACCTTTGACATCACCGCCCCCAGTTATCCAGTTATATTATACAAGCAGTGACATCACCCACCCTCCAGATATCACGTTTATTATTACAGCAGTGACATCACCGCCCCCCAGATATCAGATATTATACAGCTGTGACATCAACCGCCCTCAGATATCAGTTATATTATACAGCATTGACAACACGCCCACCTCCCATATATCAGTATATTATACAAGCAGCGTGACATCAACGCCCCCCAATATCAGTTATATGTATCACAGCAGTGGACATCTACGCCCCCCCAGATATCAGTATATTAATACAGCAATGCAGTGACATCACCGAACCACAGTTACTCAGTTACTATTATACAAGACAAGTGAACATCAACCGCCCCCTCCAGATATCAGTTATTTATTATTCAGGAGGTGACTTCACCGCCCCCCCCCAGATATCAGTTATATTATACAGGTGGTGACTCAACCTCCCCCCAGATAGCACGTTATATATTTACAGCAGTGACTTCACGCCCCCCAGTTATCAGTTTATATCATACAGCAGTGACGTCACCGCCCCCAGATATCAGTTATTTTATACAGCAGTGACATCACGACCCCTCCCAGATTTCAGTTACTATTATACAGAAGTGAGTGACTCACCGCCCCCCAGATATAAGTTATATTATACAGCAGTGACATCACCGCCCTCCCCCAGATATCAGTTATATTATACCGCAGGTGACATCACCGCCCCCCAGATTTCAGTTATATATATACAGCCAGTGACATCTCGCCCCCCAGATATCAGTTATATTATACAGCAGGGACTTCACCGCCCCCAGATATCAGTTATATTATACAGCGAGTGTACATCACTCGCACCCAGATAATCAGTTATATTAGTACAAGCCTAGTGACATCACCGCCCCAAGATATCAGTATATATTATACAGCAGTGACATCCCCGCCCCAGATATCAGTTATATTATACAGCAGTGACATCACCGCCCCAGATATCAATTATATTATACAGCAGTTACAATCACCGCCTCCTTCAGATATCAGTTATTATTATTACAGCAGTGAATCACCGACCCCCCAGACTATCAGTTATATTATACGGCAGGTGACATCACCGCCCCCCCTCCAGATATCAGTTGTATTACTATACAGCAGTGACCATCAACGCCCCCCATCCAGATATTCAGTTTTATTATAAGAAGTGGACATCACCGCCCCCATCCAGATATCGTTATATTTATTCAGCTGTGACATCACGCCCCAGATACAGTTTCATATTATTACAGCTAGTGTCATCACGCCATTCAGTTATCAGTTATATTATTCAGCAGTGACATCACGCCCCACCCCCCCCCAGATATCAGTATATTATACAGCAGGTGACATCTCAAGCCCCCCTACAGATATACAGTTTATACTATACAGCAAGTGACATCACCGCCCCCCTTCCAGATACACAGTTATGTTTATACAGCAGGACATCTCCGACCCCTCCAGATATCAGTTTTATTATACAGCAGTGACTTCACCGCCCCCCCCCCCCATGACTATCAGTTATATTATAAGCGAGACATCACCGGCCTCAGATATCAGTTATATTATTACAGCAGTGACATCACCGGCCTCCTGATATCAGTGTATATTAACAAGCTGTGACATCTACCGGCCTCCAGATATCAGTTATATTATACAGCAGTGCCCATCACCGCACTCAGTATCATTATATTATACAGCAGTGTCATCACCGCCCTCCAGATATCAGTTTATTTATACAGCAGTGAATCACCACCTCAGATATCAGTTATATTACACGGCAGTGACATCACCGCCCCCCAGAGATCAGTTATATTATACAGCAGTGCCATCACCGCCCTCCAGATATAGTTATATTATACAGCAGTGATCTCAACACCGCCCACTAGATATCAGTTTATATTATACAGCAGGTGTACATCACCGCCTCCCCAGATATCAAGTGTATTAGTATGACAGCAGTTGACATCACCGGGCCCCCCCAGTATCAGTTATATTATTACACAGCATGACATTCCGCCCCCACCAGATATCAGTTATATAATACACCAGTGACATCACCCGGCCTCAGATATTCAGTTATATTAGATACCCGCAGTGTACTTCACGGCCTCCAGATATCAGTTATCATTTTTACAGCCAGTGACATCACGGCCTCATGAATATCAGTTATTTTATACAGCAGTGACATCACCGCAATCCTGATATCCAGTTCATAATATACAACAGTGACATCACGCACTACAGATTAATCAGGTTATATTATACAGCGTTGACATCTCCACCCTCCAGGATATCAGTTATATTATACAGCAGTGACTTCAACGCCCCACCAGAGATCAGTTATATTTAGTACAGCAGTGACATCACAGCCCTCCAGATATCTGTTATATTATTACAGCAGTGACAACACGCCCACCTCAGAATCAGTTATTATTATACATCAGGTGACATACACCGCCCCCAGATATCTGTTATATTATACTGCAGTGACATCTCCGCCCACAAGATATCAGTTAATATTAACAGCAGTTGACATCACCGCCCACAAGATATCAGTTATATTATACAGCAGTGACATCACCGCCCCCTAGATATCAGTTATATTATACAGCAGTGGGGGGGGGTGTGGAGGACCCCATCACCGCCCACTAAGTTATCAGTTGATATTATACAGCAGTGAAATCACCACCCTCAGATATCAGTTATATTATACAGCAGTGACATCACGCCCTCCAGATATCAGTTTCTTACACCGGCAGTGACCATCACACGACCCCACCAGGATATCAGTTATATTATACACAGCAGAGTGACATCACCGCCCCTCCCTCAGATATCCAGTTTTATTTTTTTATTTACAGTAGTGACTTCATCCAGCCCCCTGATTATCAGTTATTTTATCCAGGCGTGGACATCACTGCCCTCCAGATATCAGTTATATTATACAGCAGTGACATCACCGCCCCAGATATCAGTTATATTATACAGCAGTGACATCACGTCCCTTCAGATCTCAGTTAATTATTATTACAGGCAGTGACATCACCGCCCCCCAGATATCAGTTATATTATACAGGGGTGACATCACCGCCCGCCCAGATATCAGTTATATTTACAGCAGTGAACATCACCGCCCCCCTCACAGATATCTGTTTATACTTTACAGCAGTGTCTCACCGCCCCCCTCCATGATATCAGTTATATTACACGGCAGGTGACATCACCGGCCTCCAGATATCAGTTATACTATACAGCTGTGACATCACCCGCCCACCCACAGATTATCAGTTTATTATACAGCTGTGGAAAACTACACCACCCCCTCAGATATCAGTTATATTATAACAGCGGTGTACATCTAGGCATCAAGATTATCAGTTATATTATTACAGCGGTGACATCACGCCCCCACACAGATATCAGTTATATTATACAGCTGTGACATCAATACGCCCCAGATTTCAGTTATATTATACAGCAGTGACATCACAGCCCCCCTCCAGATATCAGTTATATTATACAGCAGTGGGACATCCACCGCACCCCTCCAGATATCAGTTTTTATTATACAGCAGTGACATCACCGCCTCCCGATATCAGTTATATTATACAGCTGTGACATCACCGCCCCCCGTCTAGATATCAGTTTTATTATACAGCAGTGACATCACCGCCCCCCCCAGATATCAGTTATATTATAAAGCAGTGACTCACGCCCCCAGATATCAGTGGTATTACATCATCCAGTTTCCCGCGGTTCTCCTCTGCTTGCTGTCACATCTGTTAGACATCTTCTCCTCTTCAGTCTTTATATCACACAGTCCTTCAGCCAGAATTCGGTGACTCCGCTGCAATTAGGCTCCTGGGAGGCAGAAGGAACTTTTCTTACTTTTTAACAGACTCGTAGAGAGGGTGGCCCAGTGTGAGAATGGGGGGCTGTAGTCAGGGTCAGTGTATGGGAATGGGGGGCTGTAGTCAGGGTCAGTGTATGGGAATGGGGGGCTGTAGTCAGGGTCAGTGTATGGGAATGG
Organism: Phyllomedusa bahiana; assembly: GCA_025379985.1. Classification (NCBI taxonomy): domain Eukaryota; kingdom Metazoa; phylum Chordata; class Amphibia; order Anura; family Hylidae; genus Phyllomedusa; species Phyllomedusa bahiana. The sequence continues at coordinate 485 of JAODAL010037801.1, read as the reverse complement.
GGGGCTGTAGTCAGGGTCAGTGTATGGGAATGGGGGGCTGTAGTCAGTTTTTGAAAGGGGGGGCTGTAGTCGGGGTCATGGGGGGAAAGGGGGGGCTTAGTCGGGGTGTGTTTGGAAGGGGGGCTGAGTCGGGTCAGGTATGGGAATGGGGGCGAGCCCGGGTCGGTATGGGGGAATTGGGGGGTCTGTAGTCAGGGTCAGTGTATGAGAATGGGGGGCTGTAGTCAGGGTCAGTGTATGGGAATGGGGGGCTGTAGTCAGGGTCAGTGTATGGGAATGAGTGTGATGGGTCGGGGTCATGTTGGAATGGGGGGCTGAGTCGGGGTAGTGTAGGGAATGGGGGCTGTAGTCAGGGTCTGTGTATGAGAATGGGGGCTGTAGTCAGGGTCAGTGTATGGGAATGGGGGCTGTCAGGGTCAGTGTGTGGGAATGGGGGGCTGTAGTCGGGGTTTGGATGGAATGGGGGGGTGAGTCAGGGTCGGTAG
>JAODAL010037800.1:0-39965 GCA_025379985.1 Phyllomedusa bahiana | reverse complement strand
CTTTTTAGACAACCCCTTTAAACAAAAAAAAAAAGAGAAACAAAGACTGGGTGGGTTTCCATCCTATTTTAAAAATGGTTTTCCAAAAAAAATTAAACTCAAAAAACTTGCATGTACAAAATAGCGGTAAAAAAAATTCCCCTAATTTTTACAAGGAGGTACAGGAAAACTTGACCAATGTAGTTTTTCGAGGACATGGAGTAGGGCACGACAGAAACAAAGTACAGAGCAATTTCCTCCAGACTTGATAAAATGAAAAAAGAATGCCAAGCAAAAGGGAACCGGGGTGTAACAGGACAAAACCACCATTTTTCCAATAACCAAATTTGGGGTCCCCCCCCTCATACGGAGAAAGCCCCCCATTTGGGGGAAAACTGTGTACGAAAAGGGCTGGATTTTTCCACACTTCCCTCCGCACTCTGCTTCAGCACGACAGTTTTTTTTTGCTGCGTCATCAGGGCTTTTTTAACTGCGTGTTAAAATTTTGACGGACCCAGCCGGGCTCTCACCGCCCACTGAAACCCCTGGCCCGGGGGTCATGCTTTGGCACAGGACATTTTCAGTCAATGCCAGTTTCAACAAAATGGTGGTTGAAAGACTCCCTTTTCCGGCACTTTGTAATCTGGGGTAACGGGGTTTAAGGTCATCTGCCCAGGACAGGGACAGTATATGCCATTCAACAAAAAATTTGGTTGAAAAGACTCCTCTTTCTGGCACTTTTAAATTTGGGGGGGCAGACATTTATAATGTCATTCTGCGTACAGGACAGATATAGTTATGCCCATTCAACTAAAATGGTGGTTGAAAGACTCCTTTTTGCGGCACTCTTAAATCGGGGGGCATGCAGGGTTTGGGGCTAAAAGGTCTTTCCAGCGGGGTATTCAATGTCCAGTTCAAGTAACATGATGGTTTTAAATCATACTGCCTTCTGGCACTTTTTTAAATTTTTGGGGATGCAGGTTTTAAGGGCATGCTGGGTACAAGACAGGAAAGTAAATTCTGGTGCTTTTTTTTCTGTGACTTTTATAACCTAAGTGGTTGCCTAAGATGTAGCTCGTATCCATTTACTTTTGGGGATTTAATTTCAGCTTCTCCACCTTGTTTTTGGGTGTAATAATGAAGGTTTTTTTGCTCTCTCATAACTTTAATGTAATCGCTCATAATCGATCTCACTATCGACAAACCTTATCGTAGCGGGGGACTACGACATCGCCGATCTCATAGCCAACATAACATAGCGATAGCAATCGCTCAACACTAATCATGGTATAATATTAGAGTTTTACTTAGCCCCATGGGTAACCCTACTATATCATCAATACCAGACAGAGTAGCTGTGGTCAGAGATGACCAAGTCCACATAAATTTGCCTTACTTCATTCATTGATGGATTAATCGATTTGTTTTCTTCAAGACAATTAAGCCTGAAAGGTTAACATATTTCAGCCTTTAGTGTGTTATTAAAGACAAATACGGACAGCTAATAGAAAATGTACCCATCAGTTTTCTCTAATTGTGATCCACCAATAATAATATAGCTCCAAAGCAGTAGGTAACAATTCAGCTCTGCTACAACGTTAGAATGACAACAAGATTAAATGAATGAATGAACATAAGGGACACAGATTGACATTTTTGTCTATTTTTAGGTCTTGATTTCTCCTCAGGAGCAGTGAATGCAGCATTTTCAGACATAGAAGGTAATGTCATATGAGTCATATGAGTCAATCTAAAGAACAATGGAGTTTCTCATAGTAACCAAATAATTGACATGATCACTTACAACTTTTATTCCTCCTTTCCTATTGTTCATCACCTTCCTCTTCTGGTTCGATTCACCTTCTTCACAACCTACTTCTTCTTCTTCTTCTTTGTCTCTTAAAGGGGTTGTCTCACTACATTGATTCATTTTACCCCAGTCCTGTTTTCTTTGTTTCATTTTGAATTTAGGAGCGTGTTTACTGGCTTCTACTACCCTGTTTCCCTGAAAATAAGACAGTGTCTTATATTAATTTTTGCTCCTAAAGATGAGCTAAGACTTATTTTTAGGGGATGTTTTTTTTTCTATGAACAATTATTCACATTTGTTGTTGAACAAAACATCAACCTGTATTAATATCCTGTAGTGATTTCATCACAAACATAACCATAAGCAGCCAAACTCTGTATTTCATAACTAAAAATGCACTATGTCTTATGTTTGGGGGTGTCTTATTTTCGGGGGAAACAGGGGTAGGCTGCAGTAGAAGCCAGGTCTGTAGCTATAGCAATCAGTGCTGGCAGCCTATCAGGATAGATCAAACAGGTCTGTAGCTATAGCAACCAGTGCTGGCAGCCTATCAGGATAGATCAAACAGGTCTGTAGCTATAAACACGAAGAGAGAAACAGCTCACCGCTCCAGTGCAGGATCCCAACAGCTGATGTAGATTTTTTTCAATGAAGATAGAGCCGCACTGGGTTGAGTAAAAGAATTTCTTCAAAACTTTATTTACCCAACTACGAGAAAGTGGACATCACACGACAGGTAGTTTGCAAGAATAACAACCAACGCGTTTCAATCTTAAATGATCTTAATCAAGGTTCAAACATTATTCAACGTGACAAGATTTTTATACAACATCATCATCCTATGTCATCCTTCAAGTTTTCGCACTCCTTTGCTAATATTTTTGTGGCGTGGTGGGAGGAGTTCAATATTTTTTCAGATAATAACTCTTTCATGTCGGACATCGTGTGGTACGGCCGCTATATGGACGATATCGTGATAATTTGGTCTAGTGGCCGTGCCCCACTTTGCCCGACATTTAAATGAGAACTCTTGTAACCTAAAATTTACAGTCAATTGGTATCAAAATACCATTTAATTTTTGGACCTGATTTTACAAGCGGATATTGCAACACAGTCTGTAATTAGTTTGGATAAATAAAGTATTAATGAAATTCTTTTATTCAACCCAGTGCGGATCTATCTTCAGTGAAAAAAAAGGTCTGTAGCTATAGCAACCTGAGGAGCTGATGCAGCCCATACAAAAGAGGATATCTAGGAATAGGTAGGACACTGGTAATGGACACATATTGCAAAGTTACTTGTTTTTGAAAGATCTTTAACATAAAAAGCAATCCTTGTAGTGAGACCACCCCTTTAAAAGGCAAAACTAAACTTCGCAGGGCCCCACAGGAAAGTCCAAGTTGAGCCCCATCATTGTGACAGAAATGCTACTAGAGTAATGAACAGCAGATCTTCAGCACCTAATAAAATACACAATCACTTTGTTAACACTTGGTCCCCTTTGTCTATAGGAGCTGTTGTCACTATAGTAACATCCATGACTCCCTTGTGCAATGCCCCATTAAAGCATTGTGATGGGATACAGCACCTCCCCACCCTCCTCAGTCCTAATGTCCCATATGAGCTGCAGTCACTATACAGCCCCTTTAACCAAGTGACTATTCTAGCAGCTGGTTACTGTCATATGGGCATGTTTCTTAGACTGACAAGAGCAGTATTTTCTTTAGCCTTATAAGAGCAGTAAATATTACTGCCTCTAGTGTAACAACCGGGATACCGATGGTTTTGGGGTCAGGTATATATATATATATATATTTCACGGGTAGGATACACAGTATGGCCAGTAGGATGACCCTGGTCCCGGATGTCCAGAGATACCTTCCAATGTCCCCAACTACCCGCCCCCACGTGGCACCTGACAATGATGACAGACAACCAAGCTTCGGAGATAGTTGTTGATCCTTTATTTAGCAGGACAAGGTAATACAGATGAACAGTTATGATGATGATAATAGTGAACTTCACAAACAATACAGTGGCTGCTATAGGAGATATCCCAGTAATCAGGTGATGGAGTAGTTAGATAATAGTCTCTCTTGCTAGCTTGTAGGTATTTGGGTAGTTTACAATATATCATGCTAATGATGGCCTGCATCCAGGGGGCTGTGCCTCAACGACTGGGTACACATAAATACATAAGCAGGGGACTGTGACGGGAGACCCTCAAGTTTCAACAGTCCAGCTATGGGCTCTTTCTTAAATCCGTGTCCCACAGACTTACTTGAGAACTGTGTATTGATCCCAGGCGTATGGATGAACAGGTCTGTAGTATTTGGTAGTAGCAGGCTGGGAATTCAGAGGAAAATGCTCTCTGCGAAAGTACTTGATTGTAGGAAAAGAGGTATTCAGTAGTACAGCATAAGAGGCTAAGACTTCTCTTGGTAATGCGGGAGGAAATGGTATATTTTATAGCTACCGCACTGAGTTGTATTCAGCCCCTGTGCAGCACCAAACCAACGGTTGTAACTGAACTTCTCCTCCAGGCCCAAACAGGAGAGCCTGATTGGTTCTGGAGGTCACGTGATTATAACGGACATTCCTGTACATTTAAGACACAATCATAATGACTCAACAAAAACAGGGATCTATGGGAAATGTAGTTTTCTAAAGCATCCACAAGATGGCCATGGTTTGCAAACTCCATATATATGTGTGCTGGCTTTTATAAAATGGAGAAAGAGATGGGGAGATATCTCATATGTAACTGTCCATTTATTAAAGGGAAAGGGACGAGCAGTACCAGGACATTACACTAGGACCAAGGAGACCGGGTTCTTGCAGGAAATGGAGCGGCTGTCCCATCATAAATCACTGTATCAGGAGATTAGAGTAGAACTGTCATCCAGCACAGGAGAGCTGCTGCAGCATCACTCCTTTCCATTGTGTTCCCACCCGCAAACTTCACAGAGCAGACACTTTTGCTGGTCTGTGAGACACCTATGGCAGTGAACTCATGCACACACAGGCGTCTTTGATTGGCTGTTGCCTGTGATACAGCTTGTAATGTATAGAAGGAGAGACCAATGGAGTGCTGTGCTTGACACTGATTAGGGGCATCATAAATGGACAGAAGCGACATGAGAGGTGACTGCTAGGGTATGTTCACACGGCATTTTGGGTCCGTGTGAACATACGCTTCAGTCGGACCCTAGACGGACCCAAACACGTATCTAACAAATAGCAGTGTGATTTACATTGCTTTTAATATGAAATACGTATCAGTGTTCAGACGAGTGATCGACCATGTGTGTCTCACTGCGTCTTTCGGATCCGTTCCAAGAATTGACATGTCAATGTTCGAAAGACGCAGCAGGAGCCATAAAATAAACTATAGGGGGCGATCCTGCTGCAGCCAAAATACATCCAAACACGCACCTGTGTGTTGAATCCATTTAGGATCCGATCGCCGCTGCATTTTTGGATGCGATTTTAGGATCCAATCAGATCCAAAAACGGCATGTGAACAAGCCCCTAGAAACACAGCGATCGATACTAGACACACAGAGTTAAAGCAGCGATGGCTGTGTGACAGAAGGGAGAGGCTACACGGCTGGATTATCTGCAGGTATGTCCCAAACTTGCGCCATTCCGATATTATGGAGCGTGAAACATTGTGTGATGTCAGCACATTGAGCCACACCCCTCAAGTCTCCATTCGTAACTAGTGGACAGTCGTATGTCGGAACGATGTAAGTCAGGGACTGCCTGTAATTCTTTACCACTTTTCCTCACTCATCTGCTCCTTTAAATGTTACTTTTTATGCTTCATGTTATTCTCAGGAAATTTTTTTGTCTTCTTCATCTTCTCTTACCCTCTTTTTTTATTCATTTACCTTTACCTCTCTACTTACAATTAATCATCACCTCTTTCATCCTCCCATTCACTATCTTGTTCTTCTTCACCTTCTTTAACTCTTTTCCATTCTTCTCCCCACCTTGTTTCCATCCACTTTCTTCTTCTTTGTTAATTTCTCTTTTTCATCTCATTCTTCAGTTGTTGTTTTTTCCTGTTTTTTATTTTTACCTTTACTCTTCCTGCACTGATGTTGTATGTAATAATAGTATGAAGTGTATTTTATGCTTTAATTCTAGGTATTACTGGTTTGTTACACATCTGAAGTAGCATAGGTGAAAGCAAGGTGTAATTTATATCATAGGGTGATAAAAGAATGCATAGATATAGATAGATAGATAGATAGATAGATAGATAGATAGATAGATAGATAGATAGATAGATAGATAGATAGATAGATACTAGTGCATCTCAAAAAATTAGAATATCTTTGAAAATTAAAGGAGTTCTCCAAGACTTTGTTTTATTTGTTATAGGGTGCACAAATGTATTATATTAAATCTTGTATTTCATACTGTACTGAGTGTATACAATATATGGGTTTCTCTATTTGACTTAAATTATTGATATCAATTATCTTTTCAGTGATATTCACATTTTTTTTGAGATGTACTAGTAGATAGATAGATAGATTAGATATATAGATACCGTATATACTCGAGTATAAGTCGACTCGAATATAAGCCGAGGCACCTAATTTTGCCACAAAAAACTAGGAAAACTTATTGACTCGAGTATAAGCCTAGGGTGGAAAATGAAGCGGCTACTGGTAAATTATAAAAATGGATACCAATAAAATTACATAGGCAGGTATAGGCAATTTAATGTCCCCCATAGGCAGGTATAGGTCCCCCATAGGTAGATATAGGCCGGCATAGGCAGCTTAATGTCCCCTATAGGCAGGTATAGGCAGGTATATGCTCCCCATAGGCAGGTATAGGAAGTTTAATGTCCCCTATAGGTAGGTATAGGCAGGTATATGTTCCCCATAGGCAGGTATATGTTCCCCTTAGACTGGTATAGGCAGGGTTTTTAAAAAAAAAAAAAAAAAAAGGTTCTCTCTGCGCTCCATCTTCTTCCCGGCACAGACGGCGTGATGCCATCAGGCCGTGCAGGCAGCGTAATGACATAGCACACTGCCTGTGCCAGATACTCCGGAAGGCCACAACCACTTGCGACCTTCTGGAGTCCTATTGCGGAGCAGGGAGCACTCACTGTCTGCTCCACAATAGTATCTTCAACTGTATACGCTCCCAGAGAAGTCGCATACAGCTGAAGTATCCCTGCCGGTGCCTAGGCCATGGCAGCACCCGGATTCCGATATTGACTTGAATATGAGCCACGGAAGGCTTTTTCAGCACATTTTTTGTATATATACGGTAGATAATAATGTAGTTTTGGGTTACATATATGCTTTTATGTCATCATTAAAGTAATCTATAGAAAAAACTGGAACATTACTAACCATTTTCATTTCTTGTATTTTCTTTTTTTAATGTATTTGAAACTGTCATCAGCTTTGGCTAAGGATAGATTCCCAAACTTAGAAGGTAATTCAATATATGACATTATTTCACCATAATCCCCAGAAAGCACTCGTAATACATGCAGTCTGCTCTTTGTTTTTCAGTTATGCCAAAGAGTAATAAGCAGAAATCTGGAGGGTGCTGCTGGGTGGTTCTGATGGTGTCCATGGTCATCCTTTTCATCGCCTTAGGGACCTTTACAGGGTTCATATTCACACGTTGTAAGTAAAAGCTAATCCAATATTCTTCCAGAGCATAATCAATTATCATTGCTCTTGTTTGCTTTGTCAACAGATAGCATTACCTAGCTCACCTGCGGATAGAAGTTGGAAGCGGTGGTGCATGGAGAAGACAGTGGGCAACTGCCTGTGAGCAAACAGTGTTCCGAATCATGGATATGCAGCACCAATCAATAAAAAATCTAATTTTATTAAAGATCCATTAAAATGTCATAATAAACGGCATCGGCAACCTAAGCTGATGCATTTTGGGAAGCGCTCCCTGCTACGAATAAGGAAGTAAGTCCCGAAACGCGTCAGTTTAGTTTTTTTCATGGATCGTTAATAAAATTGGAATTTTGATTAATTGGTGCTGGATATTCCTGCTTTGGAACTCTGATTGTTTAGAGTATGTTTGTTACAGACTAAAAAAAAATCTGTTCTAGCTCAAAGGGACTAATATAACTAAGTAGTGTCTACTGCACATTGCACAACACTATCACTACATTGAAAAACAGAATATAAAAAATTGACAAAATCTGAACTACGTGTTTCTCGTAGTTGCAACCACGCTTCCTCAGGTCTATCTATCATAGGTAAACTCCGCTATTTATATTATCATCAATTTTATCAAAAAACTCTCAAATACAAATAAACACCTATGATTATATCTCACACACTAAGGAGGGCGTGTATGATCGGAGTTTTCGCTTATTTTCTGGCTTATAATGCACCTCTCTGTGCTGGCTCCACTGTCAGACACACCTCCCCTATGTGTTAGGCGCATTAGGCGAAAGCTTCGCCAATTTCTAATGCGCCTAACATGAAGGGGCGTGCTGTGAGCATTCTGGTGCAGGACGCACCACATTCGAAAACACCGACGCATGTATGAATGCCGGTCGGCAAAGAGAGGCGCATTAAAGCTCCGACAGGCAGACCTATTTCAATGTGGTCTGTCTGTTGGAGGCGTCGAAGTTTGCCCCGCATGTATGAGCACACTTTGGCACCGGCATACATGAGGCGCAGTTTTCACGGAAAAATCCGTGAAAACAGGCGCTTCAACGCGCCAGTCTTCATACATGTCCCCCTAAATCTCGGAGACTACCTAGATAGCTCCCTCTAGTGGCAGGCACAGTCATTTTATTATGTAACTTGGTAATGTAAAGCAGAAAATTTGCAGCTTTAAATCTGAAAAAAGTTTATCTCTGAAAATGAATTAACAATTAATCATCACAGAAAATTGAAATGTAAAAACAGAATGATACAAACTAATTTTAATGAGGAAAAATAGTACATTTGGGTGTCAGGGCCTATTGTGAGCTTGGCTATGTTTTCTGTGTACATGGTCAAAACTTTGCATGATGCACCAGAGGGGTCAGGACATGATGGGGAAGGCCTCTTTGTATCTTGAAATCCCTGTGTCTCTGTATAGCACGGCATATCAGTTTTTCTTGAATAAGTTTGACCCTCATTTTTCAGGCTAAGCAAAGCGCAGCTACAAGATGCTCCTACATGTCCAACCCATTGATTTCAATGTAAACTGTGTAATGCTTAATTTCTTAAATATATAATTATAATTCAAAATATAATTGCAGGGTGTATAAGCAATGGGACATCCTGGGATGAACTTATAATCAGGGGAATCCTCTAAAAAAACTGTATTCTTCAAATCAGACTACCGTTTTCATACCTTGGACCTTAGGTAGTTAGTGCATCTTGAATTACTGTTAGGCCAATGTGATTGCACAGGCCTTGCTACCATGTCCACTTAATTACTGCTGGGAAAAAATCTCCAGTCTTTGCAGTCTTGGTGTTCATCCTGATCATGGCTTTGTACAAGATGTAAAGGGGTCCAACTTGTCATGATCACCAGGGTTAGTAACATAATCAGCAAGACTGGTATTATTACAGACAAAGTCAAGGTCTTCAGGGTATGTCTAGTGGTTGTGCATGCATTGTAATGAACAGGCATGATATACAGGTGTAGTAGAGGGGAACTCGATACTGATATCATGGCTTTCCATATTATCTGTTCTTAGATCACAGCAAAATGGAAAACTTTCTGTGCCAAAATGTCATGGTGCGTTATCTGTTAAGTTCATCAATGCTACCTCTTCTATTGTCATATGAAAGTATAGGCCAGTGTAATATAATAAAATAAAGATATGTTAAATGAAAAAGTATCCTTATGGGATTTAAAATAGCGAAAACACAAAAAAGTGCAATAAAAATGACGCAAAATAAATTTTGAAAACAAAATGCATTATATTAAAAAAAAAAGAATACCTAATGGCTGTCCTACCCTCACATATGTGATATTCCAATAGCTGTCACAACGTGCACTATAAATATACATACTTATTGTAGGTTTTATTTGCTTTAAATTAAGACAAATAGGAAATGTTACTGTGAAATCTACAACTATCTTTGCAAGAAGTGATACACATAGAACAGTTATTAGTAGTGGGAATAGATGGAAAATATTGTAGTATGTTAGTAGAAGTGTATAACAGAATATACTGGGTAAAGTCAATATGGAAAAGGCCAAAAAAAAGGCTGAAGAGGTTAAATAGGAGGCAGGATGCACTTGTAATTTAATACAAGAGGTAGCTCCAATGATTTCTCCATCTATATTAAACATATTTATAGGGAAAACTTTAATCTAATTGTCTTGATTTTCTTTGTCTTATTTTCAGACATCACTGCCTCAGAAAAAATAGCCGACATAGAGCAAACTGGTAATATTATCTGTATATAGTTATTTTTCATCATCTCAAAATACAATAAGCTGCTTGATTAATGTACGTTGGGTGGTTTTTATGTTGCCGTCATCTTCACCCTATGAAAAGTCTTAAAAATGTTACATAGGGAATTGTTTCTCACGGGGAGAGCACCATGATTCAAGGTGTAAGGTGTAAGTAGGACATGCAAAAAAAAAATCAGCTGATACTTACCTACCTGTCCCCACTGCTGCCACACTGACGCTCCCGACGATCGGCTTCTTTTGCCTTCTGTGTTCTCGTCCTGATGAGAGACTCGCGCTCCATTCACTTACAATAGAGTATTAGCCTATCCTGAGTGTGAAGTGAAGCGAGCTGATCACTGGCCCAAGGTCATATAATATATATTTTTTTTTTTTAGTGGACAATTCCTTTAAAGTGAATAGGTGTATATCATAATCATATTACAATAGTCATAGTAAATCATAATTATGCTATATCATAATATGCCATAGTACACACAGAGGATGGAATACAGTATTTCATAGTACTACATATTATAGTCACAGGATATCATACTAATGGTATATCATTATCATATTATATCACAGTCATAGCATATTACACCAATAGGTAACTGCATGATAATCAAAGCTAGAGTTGTTAAAATAAGTCCCTGTTCGGTTCATCACTGGTTCAGGCAAACCCAAATCCGAATTTTTTACACTAACCCTAGCCCGAAGCCTAACCCACAGAGCCACTTCCAGTATATTTTTTACTGGAAATGATGCCAGACGCAAACCCATAAGTTCACGTATAAAAAAGTGCAAAAAACCCTAACTTAGAGCTTAGGTAGATTCTTTGGCGATTTTCACCGAAATTTAAGTACAATCGGCCAAAATGTGAAGTGCAACACAAGTTATAGACTAATTTTCATAGCATATGAAATTCATAGGATATCATAGTCTTAGTAAATTATAATCATAGCATATCATAATCAGAGTATACCATAGTCATAACATATCATAGTCATAAAATACTAGTGTTATAGCATAGTCATGTAATATCATAGTAACAGTATCAAAGTCATTTAACACCATAGCAATAGTAAATTATAGTCATATCATAGTCATTAGATCATAGTCATATCATACCATAGCCATAAAGATATACGGTGGGAAAAGAAGTATTTAGTCAGCCACCAATTGTGCGAGTTCTCCCACTTAAAAAGATGAGAGGCCTGTAATTGACATCATAGGTCGACCTCAGCTATGAGAGACAAAATGAGAAAACAAATCCCGAAAATCGCATTGTATGATTTGGAAAGAATGTATTTGCAAATTATGGTGGAAAATTAAGTATTTGGTCAATAACAGAAGTTCATCCCCAAAACTTTGTTATTTTATCCTTTGTTGGCAATGACAGAGGTCAAACGTTTTCTGTAAGTCTTCACAGGGTTGGCACACACTGTTGCTGGTATGTTGGCCCATTCCTCCATGCAGATCTTCTATAGAGAGGTGATGTTTTGGGGCTGTCACTGGGCAACACAGACTTTCAATTCCCTCCAAAGGTTTTCTATGTGGTTGAGATCTGGAGACTGGCTAAGCCACTCCAGGACCTTGAAATGCTTCTTACAAAGCCACTCCTTTGTTGCCCTGGTGGTGTGCTTGGGATCATTGTCATGCTGAAAGACCCAGACACGGTTCATCTTCAATGCCCTTGCTGAATGGAAGGAGGTTTGCACTCAAAATCTCATGATACATGGCCCCATTCATTCTTTCATGTACACGGATCAGTCATCCTGGTCCCTTTGCAGAGAAACAGCACCAAAGTATGATGTTGCCACCCCCATGCTTCACAGTAGGTATGGTGTTTTTTGGATGCAACTCAGCCTTCTCTATCCTCCAAACACAACTCGTTGTGTTTCTACCAAACAGTTCTACTTTGGTTTAATCTGACCATATGACATTCTCCAAATATTCTTCTGGATCATCCAAATGCTCTCTAGCAAACTTCAGACGGGCCCAGAGATGTACTGGCTTAAGCAGGGGGACACGTCTGGCACTGCAGGATCTGAGTCCCTGGCGGCATAGTTTGTTACTGATGGTAGGCTTTGTTACATTGGTCCCAGCTCTCTGCAGGTCAGTCACTTGGTCCCCCCGTGTGGTTCTGGGATTTTTGCTCACCATTCTTGTTATCATTTTGACCCCCAATGGCAGATTCAGTCTTCCCAGCCTGGTGCAGGGCTACAATTTTGTTTCTGGTGTCCTTCGCCAGCTCTTTGGTCTTCACCATAGTGGAGTTTGGAGTGTGACTGAGGTTGTGGACAGGTGTCTTTTATACTGATAACAAGTTCAAACAGGTGCCATTACTACAGGTTTAAAGAGTGGGAGGACAGAGGAGCCTCTTAAAGAAGAAGTTACAGGTCTGTGAGAACCAGAATTCTTGCTTGTTTGTAGGTGACCAAATACTTATTTTCCACCATAATTTGCAAATAAATTCTTTACAAATCAGACAATTTTGATTTTCGGCCCCAGGACCCTTTTTAAATTTACTTTTTTTTCCTCCAACTGAAAATATCCCCAAAAAAGGCATTATGGGAAAGGAGCTGAGAAGCGATATGTAGTCATAGTGTATGATACTCTTAATATATCATAGTCATAGAATATAATACATACATAATTGACATAGCATATCATCGTTATAGCGCAGCGTAGTCATAAAATGTCCTAGTCATAGGCTCATAGTCATAGAATATCATACTCACATCCCGGTCATAGTATTTTATAGCCACAGTGTATTGTAGTATAGTTATTTCATATGAAAGTGTAATTGATCAGTAATTCTGTAATAACTTCACCCTCAGATTTTCACACAAATTCTATAAAGCAGCAGGACGAACTGCAGACAAAAGTGAAAGATCTCAACAATACGATGGGTAAGCAAATCTCTGATTTTTCTTTTACACTATCATGTAATGTTAATACTTATGGTTAAAGTAAATGTCTCAGGCTGTGACATATTTCTGTATTTTTCCACCTAAATAATTCCCATATTCTGCTTTGCTTCATTTCTTCATTCATATTCATAGGAGTCAGAGCTCTGTATTCCTGATACACAGTTCTAAATCCTCTGCTAGACATAGAGTTAAAAAAATTTGCCTCAGGGCCGCCCTCTTCTCCCTTTGGGAAAAAGGGGGTTCTTTTGGGGAGTTTATTTCAATTGCATTTTTTGGGTAGGGACGTTTAAACATACAGCTCGGGAAAAATTTAAGAGACCACTGAAAATTTTCAGTTTCTCTGTTTTTTTTCTTTTCAATGGAAAATTTTTTGGAAAAAAATGTACATTTGTTTATTTTAATAAAAACCTACGGGACAACATGTCCCCGAAATTAAAAGCAAAAAAAGTTGTATTTATTTGCTTTAAATGAGAAATTTAAAAATTAAAAAAAAGCAGGGGCCTGTCAACCTCAAATAATGTAAGAAAAAAAGTTCATTTTTTTTTTTTTTATTTAGAACAATAAGACAAAATGTTTTAATCAGGAAAGTTCAGAAATCAATATTTGGGGGGGAAATTTAACCATGTTTTTTTTCATTCAAATTCCTTTTGGCCTTTTCCCCTAGCACTGTTTTGCCCACCCCTTGCCCTTTTGCAAGGGGGGTTTGTGAAGCCCAAACAGCAGTGTTTTTTAAAACTTTCCTTCTTTTAAAAATAAGATTTTTTTCTGCTGATCCCCTAACGAAGCCCCTAAAAGTAGAATGGGGGGGAAATTTTGGGTTTGGAAATTCAGCTGACACTGAAATGGAATGGCTGCAACATTGGAAAAGGTTGATTTTTAGATATTTAGGGGTTTTTTTTCATTTTTTCCGGGAGCTGTAAGTAAGAAAGTAAGCTTTTTTTGTGGGGGCAAAAGGGCCACCAAAAATTTTTTTTTGTATATCAAGCAGGAGGAACTATATATGAGAAAAATTGGGGGGCCCCAAAGGACATTTTTTGAAACTTACAAACTAAATTGCAAAACAATCTGTTTTTTTTTTGCAGTGAAATTGCAGGACATACTAAAGGGCCCCGAAAAAAAAGCAGCTTAAAAAGCTTTGGGTATGTGCACCCCTCGCTTTAAGACATAGTGAATTCTTGTTGATTTAATGTAGCTTCTGCTTCTATCTTTTTGCAAGTCCTATTTACATTAGCAGGTCTTACTGAACTCCAGGCAGTGCTCAAAAAATATAAGGAAACTTTTAAATCGGGTTTGGGGGGCAATTACATTTTCCTAGATTAGGGTTGGGGCAAAACTTTTGTGGTCCGGGGGCTTTTTTGGGTTGGATTTTAAACCACCCCAAAGGCTGCAAAAATAGGGTAAAAAACTCCTAATGGCCCATTTCCCCCCTTTTCCTGCCAGGCAGATTTTCCTTAGTAAACACAGGTTTGAGTCTTTTGTCTGAGACATGCTAGATCCACTCCTAGGAAAATGGGAGTTATCTTTTTCTCCATTAGCACTGCAGGAAGGAAGTTTGCCTTTAAATGTCCACTGGCTATTTTCAAAGGGGGCGATTTTGCCCGGTAAAAAAAAAAATTTGACTGTTTGGGCTGACAAATTTAATGTATGTTTTTGGGTCCATTTTCTGTGCTTTGAATTTCTTAATATCACTTTATATTATGTGGGCAAAAAAGCTGTGACCGCAAGCGCAGTGCAGGAGCCAACTGAAATTTTGACAGCCACCCCCCGCAAAAAACCAACCCGCGACGAAAAACCCTTAAATTCATACTTTTTCACCCTTTTATGGGATGCTGTAAACAATAACAATCATAGATGTTTTGGGGTTTTTTTTAATCCTAAAATGGGATTCATAACCCCATAGTTTTGCTGGGGCCCCCTAAAACCCCTATAGATTCTTTTGGCCTAAAACCCCAATAGATACTGTGGTCTATTAACCCTATAGATGCTGTGGTCTATAACCCTCTCTGCCAGATTGTTGGTGGGGGTTTCCTTTTTTTAAGGTGTTGGAGTCCGTTTTTTTTCCCTTTGTGTACCACCCGGGTTTTCCCTACGTTTTCCTGACCTTGCCTGTTTGTGCCTCCCCCTGACCGTCTGCCCGTTTTGACCTCAAACCTTGCCGCCTGCCTCCCTTTCCCCTTTTCCTGATTTTAAAGGGCCTCTGGTTACAAATTTTTGTACCACCCCTTTCTCCCAATCGCAAGAAAGTCCGTCGGGGGTAGGCCCGGGTACCCTTTCACGCCGCAGCAAGTCCATCCCCTTTAACGGGGCTTGGTAAAAACCCCCCGGGGGCTACTTAGACTCCGCTCCCGGCCCGTGGCTTAATTTAACCACCCGCTTGCGGGGGTTCGGGGAATCCACCAAACCCTTTAAAATTTCAATTGGCCGGGGATTCCCCCGGGGACCTCTGCCAAACTCCAGGATTTTTTCGACCGGCCGTCGCTCAGCAAGCCAGCTATCGCCCCACTTGCGGGCCATGATGAAGAACCTTGCGGGCTCGTCCCCTCCCCCGCGGCTGCTTCCCCCCACTCCTGCCCCCAGGGGCCCCCTGCCCCAAGGCGCTACAACTTTTGCACCGGGACCCTTCTCTGCACCTGCCGCTCCCCCCCTCGCACGATGGGGACCCCAAAAAAGTTTAGAGGCTTCATCAGCCCAAAATTGTTTTCCAATCCATATCGAATTTTGGGGCATAAATTTCCTATGAGGGGGCTAAGGGGGGCCTTAAATTAATTAGCCCCCTCAGGGCGAAGCTCGGGCCGGGGCCACTCCCCCAGGGGAAAACCGAGGAGATCCGCTGCCGGCTAATCTGAAAGCCTTCCCCGGGGGTTCCGCCCCGGTTTTTTGGGGGAACCCTAGCCGCCCCTCCTCCGCTCCCCGCAGCTCTGCTTGTTCCGTCAAGGGGGACCCAACTCATTTCCCGCACCCTACCCCTCTGAACTGGACTGGAACAATGAAGCGCTGGTGGAAAACCTTCGGGGAAAAAGGGCCCTCTGGGGGGCCCCTTTAAAATAATTTCGGTTTTGGGAAAATCGCCCTCCTCTCTGGACGAACTGATTGGGTTTGGCCACCTGAATCAAACATACGTTTTTCCGAAAAGAAAACCCAAGGGAGCTCCGCCCTCCAAGGGGAAGGTCAATCGACCACCCCGGGCTACCTGTCTAGCTCCTGTCTTTCAACGACCCCCCACTTCCCCCCGGGCAAACTTTTTCCTGAGGGGGAAACCCTTTCGGGGTCAAAAGGGTTCATTTGCCCCAGGGGAAACCCGTCACAGCGTCACCCCCCTGAGGCAGCTATTTTTTTCTATTGGGTGGTTTGGGGCCACTTCATTGGGGACTGCCGGGGGCCGCCCGGGGAAAAACGCCCGCACCTGGGGGCTCGCAGGGAGGCATCCCTAGGTGTCAGGAAAGCCTCCCCCCTTCTGGCCTTTTCCTTTTACCCTTTTAAAACTTTCCGGGAAAGCACCTTTAAAGCCACCCCTTCCCTTTTGACTCGGGGTCCGTTTGGTAATTTTACGCGCGGGCCCCCAAAGTTCCTTCCCCCCCGGGACCCCTCTGCAAAAACCCCCTGTTTGTTTTCCTCTGCCCATGGCAAAATGCCTAAAGGGATGCTTTTCGGTTTGAAACACCCCCCACCTTCAGATAGGCGCTCTACAAAAGGGGGACTCTGAAAAATCCTCTTTTCTCCCTCCCCCCTTTTCAGAAACCCTTGGGACTTCCCCTTGGTTACGGGAGCATGCCCCAAACCCCTAGACTTTTCCCGTTTCCCTTCCCGGGTTCCCTCCGGGTTTCTACGTCCGCTTTGCAAATCAAAACGAACCCCCTTCCGGGGTTTCTGCCCCCCCCAAAACCCGGTTTAAACCGATTCTTTTCTAAAAACCCCGGGCCAAAAATTTGCCGCACCAGCCTTCGACGGGTCCTATTGCCCTGCAACCCGGTACTCCCCCCCCCGAGGCGATTTACCCCACTTTCTGCCCCGGGGAAACCAGGTGAGCCCGGATTTCATTCGGGAAATTTCTCCGAAAGGGGTTTTTAAAAAACGCAATTTCTTCCCCTTTGCGGGGGCCAAAATTCTTCTTTGTTGAAAAGAAAGTTTTGGAACTCTCCGGCCCCTTTTATCGATTAGTGGCCTAAATAAAATCCCCAAAAAAAATCTATCCCCCCTGCCTTTTCTGGGAAACTTTTTTGATCCCCAGTGGCGAAAAATTTTTTTTTCCAAAATTGGGAAATTACGGGGGTGCTTACAACCTATTCGTATCCGGGAAGGCGCAATGGAAAAAACGGCCCCCTTTAATTTCCCCGTGACGGCCACTTCGAATATCTTGTCTTTCCCATTCGGCCTTGCAATGCTCCGGCTGTTTTCCAAAAACCTTCGTCAACGAATTTTTCCGAAACCCTGCCAAACGTCTGCGTCATAGTCTTTCTGGACGCCCATTTTAATTTCTTTTCCTGACCCTAAGACTCACTGCCCCCAAACTTTCTGCCAGGTGTCAAAATCTCCGTACCCACTACCCTTATGCAACCCTGGAAAAAATGCCTGTTTAAAAGCACCCCCTTCCCCTTTTTTGGGGTTTCTTTGGGTTTCCCGGACAAGGTCTCCAGATGGCCCCCCCAAGCTTTCAGTGGTTTTTGGCAGTGGCCCCGCCCGGGGGGTTCCACTAAATCCAGCGTTTTTTTTGGGGTTTTCGCTAACTTTTTCAGGCAGTTTATCCCGAAATTTCCCCCAACGGGTGGCCCCACGGGGTAGCCCTCACCCAAGAAAAATTGCAAACCCCCAAGTCCGGGCCCCCCGGGGCCCAAAACCCTTTTAAGCGTTTTAAAAAGCAGCATTAAATTCGCTCCTTTCTGTCTCCCCGGGGCCCACAGCGCCCGTTTGCCCTAGAAGTGGATCCCTTTCCCCCGTGGTCCCAAGTGCTTTCCTTCTTAAAAAGTCCTCCCCCGGGAGATTCCCGGACCTGGGGGGTTTTCTTCTCCAAGACCTTCACCCCTTTGCCGAACGAAAATTAAAACTATCGGTGTTTGGGGAAACTTCGGGGCCAAAAAATTTAGCCCTAGAAAAAATTGGGCATCATTTACTGGAGGGGGCCGCCAACCTTTGAGATCTTAAACCGGGATCAAAAAAAATTTTCTTTTACCCTCCATCTCCCTTCAGCTTTTGAATCCCCCGGGCCAACCCCGGTGGCCTCTTCTTCGCCTCCCTTTAATTCCCCCTTCATTTTCGGCCTGCCGAAAAGGGAACATCAGGGCGGACGCCCTTTTTGGGGTTTTCCCTGGGAAAATGGGGGCCTAGAGCCTCTCTGCAGCCAAAATTTCCCTCCTAAAAGGGGCTCCTCACGGGGCCCCCCTGGGTGGATCTTCAACAGCTCCTTTCCGGGGAAAAGGACCTCGTACGCCCGCCATGGGGCCCTTCGTATCCTAAATTGGGGACAGCCCTCAAAAACAGTGGTCCCCCGGGAACCCCAAAAAATCTCTTAAAGTAATCTTCTGTATTTTTGGGTGGCCCACCTGCTCGGGGTTTTAAAGAGACTTTGCCCCCCCTGTACCTCGGGGGCCGAAATTTAAAGTGCCCCCGTTCAGACCTGCGGGTTGCTTAAACCCTTTTCCCCGGGCCAGAAAGACCTTGGCCCCCATATAGCCAGGGGATTTTTTACTGACCTCCCGACCTCCTCGGAAAAACTGTCATCTGGGTGGTGACAGAAAAGTTTTTTTCGAAAATGGTCCACTTTGTTCCACTCCCGAGTTCCCCTTTCTGCCCCACAGCGGCCCAGTATTTTTTTCCCCACATTTTTCGGTTGAAACCGGCCCTTTCCGTTGCATATGGGGGTCCAGTTTGTGTCGAATTCTGGCGGGCTTTTAAAGTGGGGGAAAGCAGATTCAGCTTGACTTTTTTGTCTGCATTTCCCCCCCTCAGACTAACGGGCAGGTAGTGAGGTTTAAACCCAAATGTTTTGGGAAACCCACCTACGGGAAATTTTTTTCCGCCCCTCAGGATAATTTGGTCTGACCCCCTCTTTCCCGGGCAGAAATTTTCCCTTTTAATTTTTCCCTTTACTCAGAATCCCCTTGGGGGTCCCCTTTTTTGGTGTTTGGGGGGTAAATCCCCCCCCGCTCCCCCCTCTGGCTACTTCGTGTCATGTTCCCGCCGGGGGATGCCCGGTGCGTGACATAAAGGGACTTGGCAAACCACGGTTAGGCCCTTTTAAAAGGCCTCCGCTGCACCAAAATTTCCGGCCGAAGGTACCGTAGACCTTTCCCCCCCTATTTAAGCCAGGTGATAGAGTTTTGGGTTTTCCGGGCCCAAAAACTTCGCTTCAAAGTCCCCTGTATAAATTAGGGCCCCCAAATATCGGGCCCCCTTTTTGGGTTTTACTTTGGCAACTTTAACCCCGGGGTCCTTTCAAGCTTGCTTGCGTCCTAACCCGCGTATCCCCAACGCCTTTCCCTGTTTTTGTCCTCTAGCCTGTGGTTTCTGAGTCACTTTTTCCCGTGGGTCTGGGCTCGCCTTTCCCCGTGGCCGGGCTTGATAACATTTTTTGAGGTCAAGGAGGGCTGGTTGGGGAAGACGTTGGGGGGGAAACGGTTTTTTTCTTATTTATTTTGGGAAAGGGGGTTTTTCCGGAGGGGGCGTTCGTGGGGGAAACCCGAAAGGGGAAACCCGTCACCCGCTTCTTTTTCCAAGTTCCCCCAAAAAGAGGGGAGACCCCCAAAAGGGGTCCAGAGCGGGTGCCGCCCGCTCCCCCCCATTTTTCCATTTGGGGGCCCCGTGCCCCCCGTTTCCCCGGCGCCATTTTTTTTACCGCCCCCCGCTCCTTTTGAACGCCGCTCCTGCCTGTCCCCCGCCGCCGTGCCCCCGTACCCCCCTGCTTAGGGCACGCGCGCGAAGGTGGTTGGATTTAAACGGCCAGGCACCAAAAAATTGGTTATTTAGGCCCCTTGGTCCTAATTAAGGAAAACGCCCCCCGCAGTTTCTGCCGTTGTTGGTGTCGTACCTTGTCCCTTTTGTGTTGGAGTCCGGGTTTTTATTACCTTGTACCAGTCTGTTCCCCTACGTTTCCGACCCCCTTGCCTTTTGCCCCCCCTGCCCTGCCCTTGCCCCTTTCTGACCCGAACCTCTGCCGCCTGCCCGGGCCCTTTTGCCTGTTCCTGCTAAGCCTTGGTTTTCAAATTTTGGGCCACGCCCAAACCCCCCGGGCCGGGCCCTGCAAACAAGTTTCCCTCCAAAGGGGACGACCTGGTAGCCCCCGCCCCAGCAAGGGCCATCCCCCTTTGGGGGGCGGGCTCTTTGGGGAAACCGGGGCTACTTAGACTCCGCTCCCTGGCGTGGCTTATCTATCATCGCTTGCAGTGGTCCAGCGAATCCACCGAACCCTTACACCCATAAATGCTGTGTTCTGTGACCCCATAGATGTTGTAGTCTATAACCCTACAGATTATGTGGTCTATTACCAAATTATGTGGTGTATAACAAAATAAATTATGTAATCTATAACTCTATAGATGATGTGGTCTATAACCTTAGAGATGCTGTGGTCTATAACCTTATAAATAATGTACTCTATAGCCCTAAAGATGCTGTGAACTATAACCCTATAGATGCTGTGGTCTATAATCATATAGATGCTGTCGTCTATATTGACCATAGCATCTTAGAAGTTTGATAAAAGGAAGGGCTTCTCTGTCAGCCAGTTGGCATGATGCAGTCAGGGGGTACTGGCAAGTTACATAAGAGAGGCATCTACATCTGCAACAAGTTTGCGCCTTTTAAGCCTTTTAAGCAAAGATGAATAAATTATCTGTAAGTGATACACAATGCAAAAATGCTTTACAAAATCACATATACCAAAAAAATATTCACAGGTTACTCCCACCTTGTTCAATGATAGCATATCTAAGATGTGCTATGACTTTATTGTTGATAGGATTTTGATATCTGGTGCCTGGAAGGGTCTGGAGATCTGGTTTAGCACTGCATCACCGTCACTGTTTTCCATGCATTGTATCCGCATCACTACCAAGTACACGGGGCTGGCTGTATTCTCATGGTCATGTTGCTCCCAGAACATAATTCGGCTTATATCAGAATAAGTACATTTACAGAAGGTATTGGGTATTGCCATATGTGTACTGAATAGTGTTGAGAGATTATTATGGTCAAAGTGAAAACGGCACAGTTTTTATGTTGATCGGAATTTTTCGATCACGCGATAATTTAGGTGAAAAATCTGCGCATAATCTATTAATATCGCGCCATTTTCCATGCTTCCTGTCATTTTGGCGGCCAGCAAAAATCAGCTTAGAGAATAGGCAGGGTGTGAGCTGGGTGTGCGACGTCATTGATCTGGGATGTGTATGGTTGTGATTGGCTGGAAAAATCACATAGACCTCGTTTTACATAGAACAGTCCTTCCTGTTTTCAGCTCGTGTGTGTCTGTGTATCATATGAGCAGGACGTTAGTGCTCGTCTCTCACAAAACAGCTCAGCGACGAAACTGTTCTCTTTGTTCACACAGACAACTATGCATTGTAGCTGTGAACATTCGAAATTAGATAGATTAGAGATTTTCTGTTTTTAGTTACCTTAGGCTTAGAAATTTTAAAGAAGGCATCTAGCGCTGTACAGCGACAGGCCGAACAAAGACAGGCAGGCTTGGCAGGCTTTTAAGGAGAGTTGGTATTGTGCAATGCCTAGACTCTGCTTTGACTGCATGAAATTGGTGTTTTATTAAACAGTTTTTGGCCCAGTTTTTGGTGAAATATTAGCTTGTTATTTTGGTGCTGCCTGTACTTATATTAGGATACAGAATTTTTCTAGTAACTACAGGTGTATTTGATAGGTGCAAAACTCACCTTTTATTATCTGTACACGATTTAACCCCTTCACGACCTTGGCCGTATCCATACGTCCAGGTGGTTTGGGGGTTACGCACCCTGGACGTATGGTTACTCTAAGGCTGAGTTCGCTGTAGCGATCGGCGCGGCGTGTCAGCTGTATATTACAGCTGACATCCCGCAGCGTCGGCCCGACCCCGGATCGTCCGGGGGGGGGCGCGGTTAAC
The DNA here is from genome assembly GCA_025379985.1 of Phyllomedusa bahiana. NCBI lineage: Eukaryota > Metazoa > Chordata > Amphibia > Anura > Hylidae > Phyllomedusa > Phyllomedusa bahiana. Next base: position 17,751 of record JAODAL010037800.1, on the reverse strand, counting down.
CCCTTTAAATATGCGACGATCGGGGTCGCACGCAAATTCAGGAGGAGACGCTGAGAGGAGATCGCTCCTTCTGCGTCTCTGTCGGCGGTCAGCAGCGCACGGGATCGGGCGATCGGTGCAGACTCCTTGCCTCCCTACCAGGACACCACGGAAGGCAGAGAATGCCTTCCGGGTTGTCTATGACGTCACGACGCACGGTCACGTGCCATGTGGGCATGACCCCGCTTCGTGACTGACAGATTACCATAGGAACCATGTCATAGCAACAAGCTTATGTACTGATTCCTATTGAATGAGAGATATAAAGATCTCTCATTCAAATGCCTATGGGGAAAAGTAAAAAAAATAACGTGAAAAAGTAAAAAAAAAGTGAAAAAACATGTAAAACACAAACACAAAAAATAAAAATAAAAAATACGTACTCCGCCATTTTCCCTTACAAACGCCAATCGCCCCAAAAAAGATCAAAAATAAATTACAATATTTGGTATCGCCGCATGCGTAACGACCTGCCTATATATATGTCATGTTTATTATACCGTCGGTGAATCGCTGGTAAAAAAAAAACCAAAAAAACAATCCACAGAATTAAGATTATTGTTTCATCCCGCCAGCACATTAAAATGGAAATAAAAAGCGATCAAAAAGCTTCCTAGAAACACCAAAGTTGTTACAATTAAAACGTCAGTTCATCCGCAAAAAAAAAAGTCCTCATACAGCTCTGTATACGGCAAAAATAGAAAATGTATAGCTATCTACAGAAGTTAGCGATGCATTTAAAATTGTTTTTCACCACTAAAAAACACTTTTTCTTTTTTTTTTAAGTGCTTCAGTTAAAAAAAAACTATATAAATAGGGTATCCCATAATCGTAGCGACCCAAAGAGTAAAGCTAACTTATTACGGATACTGCATGGTGAGCCCTGTTCAAATTAAAATAAAAATCACTGCTATGATTGCTGTATTTTCTTCACCCTGGCCTCCAAAAAAATGATTTAAAAAGCGATCAAAAAGACTTGTCCCCCCAAAAATGATACTAATATAAAAACGTCAACTCATCTTTGCAAAAAACAAGTCCCTACACAGCTCCAAGCACAGAAAAAAATTTTAAAGTTTATGGCTCTCGCGACTATGGCGATGCATAAAAACGTATTTTTCCTGGTTGAATAAAAGTGTTTTTATTGTATAAAAAGCAGTAAAACATAAAAAAATATACAAATGGGGGTAACGAGGTGGTAATCGTATTGACCTGCTGAGTAAAGCTACCATGTCATATTTACCTAGTATACAGTGACCGCTATAAAAAATAAAAATAGAAACATACAAGATTGCTGTATTTTTGTTCCAAACATTCACAAAAACCTTAATAAAAAGTGAACATAGCTATATATGCACCGCATGGGGGCAATAATGTTACCAATAAAACTTCAACTCATCTGCAAAAAACAAGCCCTACACAGCTCTGCACACAGCAAAATAAAAAAGTTAGCGGCTGTCAGAAATAGGACAACATAAAAACGCAATTTTTTAAAGGGAGTATTTCTTACTGGTAAAAGTAATAAAACAGAAAAAAACTACTATATAAAAATCTGTATCATTGTAATTGTACGACCCCCATAGTAAAGTTTATCACATCATTTACACTGCACGGCGGAATGCTGTAAAATTGAAATCAAACAAAAACAATGACCGAACTGCGTTTTTCCCCCATTTCATTGCCAATGCTAAAAAAAAAACTATGGAACACTGTGCATTCCAAAATGACAGTACACCCCTAGATGAGATCCCTGATGGTGTTGAATCAAAATGGGGCGATTCTGGAAGTTTCCGCCTGTTTCTGCTACTTTGGGGGCGGCTTTGCAAATGCGACATGGCCCCACCAAAACCTGAGTTCCAAAAGTCAATAAGCGCTCCCTCCCTTATACGCCCTGCTATGGCCCAAACAGCAGTTTACACCCACATGCTTGTAGGGTATTGCCGAACTGGAGAAATTTTGACTTAACAAAGTTTTAGGTTTTTTTTTTTCCAGATTCCTTGTATATATGAAACATTTTAAGCTAAATTCAAATTATTGGAAAAAAATGTTTTTTAATTTTCACAGCCTTATGCTAAAAAATTTTGGAATCCACGTGTGGGGGTCTATATACTCAATGCACCCTGGTTATATTCATTAAGGGGTTGTAGTTTCCAAATATGGGTCTATTTAGGGGTGTTTATTAAGTTTTAGCAACCTTTAGGGTGTCACCAAAAACTAAGATGGCGCCTAAATTAATAATCGTATGGAAATGGACCCTTAGAGTATAGTAGGTGCTCTCCTATTCTTGGATTATGGGTTGAGCCAAATATCGCACTAGGGCCACATATGGGATATCTCATAAAAACGGGACCTGGGGGGAATTGATATTAAGTCTGAATTTCTCCTAGTCACATTTTAATGTATTCCAGTGAATAAATGGATAATTATTGAAAATCTGAAAAAAAAAGTGAATTTTTGAAATTTCCACCTCCATTTGCTTATAATTTCTGTGGAAATTATCTAAAGGGTTATCAACTTCCTAAATAGTGTTGTAAAAATACGTTAAGGGGTCTAGTTTATCATATTGGTGTCACTTATGGGGGTATCGAAACATGCAGGCCCTCAAAGCCACGTCAGAACTGGAGTGGTCCCTAAAAAAATGTATATTGCAATTTTCTTGAAACAGGCGAGAAATTTAATCTAAATTTCTAAGCCCCTAAATGTCGTAAAAAAAAAAAAAAAAAAGACATTTAAAAAATGATGCCAACCCTATTGTGGACATATGGTTAGATGCTTAGTTATAAACTATTTTGGGTGAATAAATTATCTGTCTTGCACGCAGAAATTTTGCAAACTTTTCTAAATCGCAAAAATTTTTCCAAATTTCATGAAATTTGATAATTTTTCAAAACAAACCAAGGATTGTATGGAAAAAAATTTCTTATAACTTAAAGCACAAGTGATTGTGTCACGAGGGGAAAAACAATCTCTGAATCACATGGCTAGGTTAAAAGTTTTCAAAAAGTTATCTCACATAAAGTGACATATTCCAGATTTCAATAAATGGGCTGTGTCAGGAAGGTCAAAATTAGCTGGGTCCTAAGGGGTTAATTAGGTTTTTTTTTTCACTTTGGCGCCAGGCTCTGTTTTATTCAAAGACCCACTTTGTTCTTACAGTGGATACAGAATTTTCTAGTCACCGCAGGTCTATTTATAGGTGCGAAAACCCTCGTTTTTTTATTTTCTGTACACAATTTAATTAGGTTTTGTTCACTTGGCGCTCAGCCCACTTTGTTCAAAGACCCATGTTGTACGGATATTCTATACAGAAATTTGCTAGTAATTGCAGGGTGTATTTATAGGTGCAAAAAACCACCTTATTTATCCGTATACATTTCAAATAGGTGTTTTTTTTTACTTTGGTTGCGGACCCAGTTTTGTCATAAAGCCACCTTGTCCGGTACTTTAAATTTGAATACAGAAATTTTGTTAGTCACCGCAGTGTATTTATGGGGCAAAAACACGTTTTATTATCCGTACACAATTTAAATTAGGTTTTGTTTACTTTGGCGCAGCCCAGCTTTTTCAAAGACCACTTTGTATTCACAATAGGATACAGAATTTTTAGTCACCGCAGGCGTATTTAAGAGTGCAGAAACCACGGTTTTATTATCCGTACCACAATTTAATTAGGTTTTGTTCACTTTGGCACAGGCCATTTTTGTTAAGAGACCCTCTTGTTCGGATATTACCATACAGAAATTTTTTGCTAGTAATTGCAGGTGTATTCATAGGTGCAAAAAACACCTTTTATGATCCGTATACATTTCAAATAGGTGTTTTTTTTTTACTTTGGTGCACCCCATTTTGTTCAAAGAGCCACCTTGTACTTAAATTTGAATAAGAAATTTTGTAGTTATGTTGGTGTGATTTCATTGGTGCAAAATCCACGTTTGTTATCCGTATAACTTTTAAATAGCTGTATCGCACGTTGGTGCGGGCCCTAGTTTTTTTTCAAATAGCCACGGTTTGTCGACACTCTAGCAAACTTGTTCTCGTTTGTCTATTGCTGCAAAAAAACGCAATTTTCTCATCCGTGTAACTTCTGAATAGTGTTTTATTGCGCTGTTGAATCTCCAGTTTGGGCAGATAGCGCACTTGTAATGATATTTGTTGTAAATATTCAATTCTAGTCCTACTGGGCAGTTGTAAATCCCTGGGACTGAAGGAAGAACACTATTGATTTTGTCTTACGGTTCTTCACCAGGACGCATTTCACAGTATTCGATAGAAACATTTCAGTTTTTAATCCTTAGTTGGTGTAGGTAATTAGCAGGGATTTAAGAATAGTGTGATCTGCCGGTCTTTTTAATAAGAGACTTTCAAAACTCTTTCCATACTTCTTAATTTTATCTTTCTGAAAAACATGGATAGCGAAATGCAGGGGTAAGCGAGCAAAGAGGGGGTAGGACAGGGAGGGTAAGGTACGAGGAGAAGTTGCTGCTCCTTCAGTGCTTGGTGAACAACACGCCATGCCAGGGATCGTCGGTTTGCAGGACCTGTCAGGCCTGTCATCGTGGGTCAGGGCCTGTATCTCAGTATACGAATAAGCGTCGCCAATCCTGTTCTTCAGTGGTTATGCAACCTGCAATCCAGCAGTCTTACCTCATCGCCCTCCCAGCCACGACCACAAATATCGTCATCAGCATCGTCCAACATGAAGCAAAGCAGCCAAATGTCAACTCGTGTTACCCACCATGTGGAATAATACATTTTCTGAAGACCTCTTGATGAACAAAATGCGTTTTGGGGAAGAAGGCATGTATAGAAAAGATCAAGAGGCCAAAGAGGATGAATTTTTGCTCTGCTCTGTCGCCAGCTACAGATGCCATCAGAGGAGGAAAAGGGAAGACGGCAATCGGCAAAATCAGGGGGCGGTCAGGCAACGCCTTGCAGTTGCCTCTTGCTTGTAGCCACGCAGATATGGATGCAGAATGTCAGGACGACCAAGTCACCTTGTTGATGTTGATGATGCGACATTGCGGGATCCAACGTGGTTCTTTTCAGCAGATTTTCTTGCGAGCGCTTCATACTGGACGAGGAGGAAGACGATGGGGTAGTGTCAGTACGGGGTCCCGCCTCAAAAAGGGGAGAGGGCGGTGCAGAAGTCCGCTGAGATATGATTCCCGCTAGCCACTATCAGCGGGAAAACACGCTCCTCGCTTATCCGCAGTCGAAAAGGTCCAGGACCTCTCAAGCTGGGCCTTTTTCGAGCAAGCCTCTGATTCACCCAGCGATGTCATATGCCGCCTTGCCAAAAAAAAGCATTCAGTTTAGAGGCAAGTATTCTCAGGTGTTTAACCAACACCAACAAGTCTAGTCACCTGCAGCAAATGCATGAGTTGAAATGGAGGCACCACTTGGCCAAAAAGGCTCAGACGATGCCGGGCTTCCAAACCACTGTCATACCCTCTGTCTCGCCTCTCCTCCTCCGCCACTCACAACGCGTCTCAGCTGCCCATGCTCTCAGAATCATGATTCAGGATCAGCTCCGCTTCAGCCTCCACGTCACCAGATACACAGCTCCACAGGGACCCATCTACCCATTCTCTTCCACCAGTTTGATGACCTGCACGCCGTACAGCGGACAGTCTAGCAGCCAGACTTCTGTCTTCAGGTTGGAGCAGAAGAAACACTTTAACCCAAACCTCCCAAAGCCCAAAAAATAGCTGAATGTCCGGCCCATTGCCAGGCTTTTGGCTTGGATAATGTTTGCCTTTCGTCGGGTGGGACCCACAGATGGGTTCCGCCACATCTTTGTCCCTTGCCTGCCCAATACCAGATGCGAGCAGGCATTTCTTTGCAAAAAAAGCCGTCCCTGCCTGGCCAGCCACATGTCATCTAAACTTTCAAGTGTTAGTTTTGTCTGCATCTGTGTCCGGAAAAGTCCATTGACCACCGAACATGGACTAGTAAGCACGGCCAGGCCACGATATCTCTGGACAGCTCACTGGGTGAGCTGGTTTGGTGTCCCTGGTGGTGACGGTGGCTTCAGGCTCGAGCGCGACGCTCTTCAAAAACGCTGCAGGGATGGTGCAGGGTTCTTTCCCCAAGGGTCCTCTGGTGGCATCACGTGCCAGAAGAAACCTGGCCGTGTTGAAATTAATCTGTCTTGGAGACCTTGCCACACACAGGTCTCGAGGAGCTGTGGATGGCTCTCCGCAACGAGACCGAGTGCTGGCTGGGTGACATGAACCTTGTGCCAGGCAAGGTGGTGTGCGAATAACGGTCAAATATGCTGGCCGCCAGTATGATCGGTAGGCTGGAGTACTCTTCCCTTGCCTGAGGCACATGTCATGAACCTTGTCGTCCAGAAATTTCTAAAGCGATACATCGGGTCTGACTGCTGCTGAGGAAAGGCTCGAGGGTCTGAGTTCGCCACTTGCGCCCTGTTCGCACCCTGCTTCATCCCGCAGGCTGCGTTGTTGTGCTGCGCCAGCTCGCCTCCCGTTCAACGTCTCATTGTTGACATGGCAACACGTGGAATTCCACCTCCACATGCTCCAGAGATTACGCAGTACGAAGTGACACATGGCCTGACAAGCAGCGGTGGACCTCGGGTGTGAGCCACACGAGAGTGGAGGAAAGTGGAAATAGAGCTCTGCACCATCATTGCCAGTTTTTAGAAGCCACCAAATGGTCAGTGCAGACAATGCCCCCTTTGGGTTGTCAGAATGGCATTGTGGTGATCTTAGTTCTGGAAACGATCGTTGGACACTCGAAACATCAGGTTCCGCCAGCGACGAGGAGGAGATGGACACAGATGCTGACACGGAGCTTTCTCTCCGTACAAATCACAAGGCCGACAGTTTCACAATTTTATCGGCTTCATTAGGCAGTGGTTCGGGGCACAGGGTGAGGCATGGCGGAGCATCAGCTGTCAGGGCTGTGTTGAGGGCTGTGCCGGAGGAAGCGGAGGAGGAGGAGAAGGTATTCCTAGACACGACGTTACCGACGTCCCTGCCTGGAAAGAGGTTGGCTCGGAATTTGAGGCGGAGAGAGGAAGATGGAGGAGGATCAGGTTTTGCTAGTGCTCCTCGACCCAGAGGCTTGGGAAATCAAAGGCTCCATCTCTCTCCATGAGTGTTGGATGCTCCATTCCTCACATGATCCTCGCATTTTAGGCATCAAAATGAACAACAGTTACTGGGTTGGCCAACTCCTGGATCCCGGGTACAAAACAAAACTCAGCACTTTCCTTCCACCCACCAAATAGAGAGTTAAAATGCAGGGGACAATGAGACCTTGATGGATTGATCAACTAGGAAGGAATCTGTTTCGTTCTGCTTCACGTTCTTCAAATGTCATGGTGGATACAAAGTCAGACGAGTGACAGCCAATAGAGTGCCAAGTAGCGCAGCAATAGCAGGCAATGTGTGCAGAAGCCTAAGGGGGTGACCTCTGGCAATCTTTATTTTTCACCTTCACCATCGCATGTAATGCAGGGCAACATACAACACACTAGAGTCCAGCTTAAAGATCATGGTGCGACTGTCTGCGTCTCAACACGGATGTTTTTGGATGTGTTCCACACCAATTGTTTTGGGAATCCAAAATGGATGAATGGCCCGAAGCTCGCTCGCCACGCCATAGAGGTGTTGTCCTGCCAGCAGCTCAGAGTTAATTCTAGAGGGACCTTCAGCACAGTGGAGGAGTCATACAGACAACGCATGCTGCTTTCCACAGATAATGTGGATCGTGTTGACTTCCATCATGTTGTATCTGGCATGGATCTCTGATGATGTTGTGGCACCAATTGCCGAGGGTCACCGATTAGTTGCCAGTTACTTCACATTCCTCTTCAAAACAGAAATGGTCCTCTGAAATTATGTTTTTTTTAAAATGATCATTTGCTCTCTGAAATTTTTATTCTCAGTCCAAAAGATCATTTGCTGGTTTTTGCCGTGTGGAGACTGTAATAGACACCAAGGTTTCAACTTTATCTTTAGAATTTTTCGCATTGTCAATGTTTTGAGGTCTGTTGTGTGAGATTTACCAGCTATAATATGGTCCTTTGAACAGAATTGGGCTTCTATGTGGCATTTCCCTCACAATTTTTAACAGTGCTGAAGAAGTCATTGTTTATAATTTTTTGGGTCATGCTGCTTTGAAAAGCAGCAATACTACAGGTCCATTGCCAAAAAATTGTTGGTTCTAACAGACATTTGTTCTTCACCAATTGTCAAAAGTGGTCAAGGGTCATGTTTGAATTTTTGGGGGACATTGCTGTGAAATGCAGCTATTCTTACAGGTCCTATCTAAAAAATGTGGTTTCTAACAGACATTTGTTCTCATAATTGTTTAAGTGCCTTAGAGGGTCATGTTTTGAATTTTTGGGTGATTTTGCTGTACATGCAGCTATGCTACAGGTCTATTCTTAAAAAAATAGTGGTTTCTAAACAGGACATTTGTTCTCACCAATGTCAAAAGTGGCTCAAGGTCTTGTTTTGAATTTTTGGGGGCATTTTGCTGTGAAATGCAGCTATATACAAGGTCTATTCTAAAAAATGTGGTTCTACAGGACATTTGTTCTTCAATTGTCAAAAGTGTCAAGGGTCATGTTTTGAATGTTTGGGGGGCATTTTGCTGTGAAATGCAGTAAATACATGTCCCTATTCTATTTGTCAAAGTGCCTCAAGGGTTATGGTACTGTCAAACAACAGGAATAGGTTAGGTCATGTTAATGGACACATATTGCCAAAATGACTTGTTTTTGCAAGATCTTTAAAATGCTGGAATTCTGCTAGTGAGACAACCCATTTAATACAATTAATACAATTAAAAAAAAGAGAAAAAAGATATAGTGGGATTTCATCCTATTTTAAAAATGTGTTTTTTAGAATTAAAATGGTGGTTCAAAGACTCCTTTCCCCAGCACTTGTTAATCTGTGGGTCAGACAGGTTTAATGTCATACTTCGGTACAGGAAAGATATAGTTAAAGTCCAGTTCAAACTAAATCGTGGTTAAAAGACTCCTATTTCCGGCACTTTTTAAATCTGTGGGTCATGCAGGTTTGGGGCTCATGCTGTGGCCCAGGACAGGTATAGTCAATGTCCAGTGAAACTAAAATGGTGGTTGAAAGACTCCTTTTTCCGGCACTTTTTAAATGTGGGGGTCATGCAGGTTTGGGGCTCATGCTGTGGCCCAGGACAGATATAGTCAATTTCCAGTTCAACTAAAATGGTGGTTAAAAGACTCCTTTTTCCCAGCACTTTTCAATCTGTGGGTCAGACAGGTTTAAGGGTCCTACTGCGGTCCAGAACAGGGATAGTCTAAGTCCAGTTCAAGTAAAATGATGGTTCAAATCATACTGCCTTCTAGCACTTTTTAATTTGTGGGTGATGCAGGTTTAAGGGTCATGCTGTGGTACAAGACAGGGATAGTGAATGGTCTGTGACTTTTTTTCTGTGGCTTTTATAACCTAAGTGTGTTGCCTAAGATGTAGCACGTATCCAGTTTACTATTGTGGATGTTAATTCCAGCTTCTCCAGCCCTGTTTGGGTGTAAGAATGAAGGTGTTATTCCTCTCCCATAGACTTTAATGGTCATCGACGATAATCTATTATCGACTATCGGAAATCGTCTTGATAATTGCCGGTATCGACCCAATGACCATAGTCAACGTAATCGCTCATCACTAGTACTGAACCATAAACTAAAGTTAATATGTTATCAAAATAGAATCACAAAAAAAATTGCTATATCAAATCCGCTGAGTTGTTAAAAATGAATCAATAAAAGTATGAGTAGTCCAAATGATGCCAAAAAAACTATCAATATAGCCAGCTATATTGATTGGAAAATCAGAAGATACGACTTTAGGAATAGACCAGTCATTGAGTAGTTAAAATCTAAGCAGTATGTATTAAGTTCCTAAGCTTTCCCTATTGATGTTGCAAGAAGCCAGAATTTAGTTGCAGGAAATTTGGAGCTCTGTGTCATAAAAATTTAATTTCTCTACAAACCAAATGAATATATGTACTGAGAGTAATATATGTAGAGTAAGGTCTGCAAACAGCAGCCTTCATCTCTGCATCCTGGTAATCCATGAGTTGGAAGTTAGGGGAAGGAGGCGGAGGATGACAAAAACTGGAGGTGTCCTACGTGTTGTTAACATTTCTAAACCATTAAACTTTGATACATAATTGTATAATCTGATAGAAGATAATAAACTCCATGGTACTCACCACTTTTATGATCTGAATTCCCTTTATTCGCAACTTGTTGCAAGCAGGGTCAGGTACATAGACATGCATTGATCACGGACTACGGCTTTCTCACATACAATCATGCTTCTTCAGGACCTTATAGGGGATTAGGATCCTTATATCCCCCTCTACCTGGCAATCACAATTTAAAAAACCAGACAAATACAAATGACACTCAACTACTTACAAACTATATACAAGCTTATAAAAAGGATGATAGATCATTATGAAATGGAAAGTAGCCTCAAAGGGGCTATCCTGTCCTTGTGGGGTTCAAATTATCTTAAAAATAACAAAGGGTGCACCGAGAAAACACATCACAACATGCCTTGCTGCTATGAAAATGCTTTCTGAATTTATTCACAAGATGGTGGCTTTTTATACCCTTTTGCAAATGAGTAGATAAGAAGTATCACATGTAGCCGGCTGTGAGGGTCTATTGGCACGTCCTTATCTATGGACCACTCCTCACAGCTTCAGGAATGTCTGAACACAGGGTGTAACTTCTGACTAGGCGCCATCTTGGATTACACGATGATCTATACAAACTATTACAGGCAGCCATTTTGTTTAACACATTAATGACAAAAGATATACCTACAGCTTTTACATGCTGTACTATATAGGTGTGTGCCTATTTTATATATACATATATATGAGGTATATAATAACTTATACATTAAAATAGAGACACAAAGGATCACACTTATATAATCTTTGTTCCCATCCACAACAATTACGTTCATTCAGACCTAGTGGACCAGGGGCCTCCATCCATAGGACCCAATCTGCTTCTCACTGCAGTAATCTGGTAAGCCTATCTATACCATAGCATGGGGTATAAATCCTTTGTAAACCAGCAAAACGCACATTAGAGGCATCATTTCATCATCGCATATGATGATAAGGAATTTGTATCGAAGTGGAAACAAGCCCATATACCACATGCTTGGAATTTGTTGCGCCTGGTGTTAGAGCGCTCTAAACAAGAGTAGGATTCAGTCTGCACAGATCTAAAAAAGGCCAAGATGGAACTACAAACCTGCTTAACAAGGCATCTTGGAGCACATTTATATGGAAAATGGAAAATAAACTTGTCCTGATTCAAAATGAAACTAAGGAATGTAAAATAGATAAATTGGACTTTAACTTGGATAGAGCTTTTACATAGAAAACTAAAAATTAACATCAGTAAGGTAATCCCAACAGAGGGAATAGGAAGAAATTTTACAAAAAACCATAAAATGACTATTGGACAATTGATTCTGGTTCGAATTTTAGTTCTATGGATGATTCTACAAACATGAGATGTTCATGGACAGATAACGTGGGTGGTTTTTTTGTCAAAAAACCCATAGGCGTAGGACCCACCAAGGGGGCAGAAGGTAGATCAAATCACTCAGTAGGGGGAGGTACAAAGAGGAAGCAGGTCTCTTGGCAAAGGTAGCGATACCTGCTCCTTGCAATCCACAGCTGAAATTGAAGTAAGAGTTAATAATTTTATCCAGTATAAATCTTAGTGAAGCATGCATACATATCTTTGATCTTTGTTGTCTAAGGGGTTGAATTTTTGTCTCACCAATGCTTTCGATTTTACACAATTTCAGACTGATTTAAATAAGTCCCTGAGAAAACTAAATTTGTATAAAATGTTTGGGGATTGTGATAACTTATCTAGGGTCCAAAATATCCCTGGTAATAATGGTACATTATCACATTTCATTGATGACGTGATATAAATATGGTCAGGATCGGAGGAACAATTCAAGGAATTTATAGCATATATCAATAATAACCCCTGAACACTGAGGGCTTTTATCATGTTCGTTTTTCCCTCCTTGCCTTCCCAGAGCCATAAGTTTTTGATTTTTTTCCTCTACATAGATAATTGAGGGCTTTTATTTTGCGGGACAAGATGTACTTTTTTACTGTTTCATTCACTGAACCATAGAATATACTGGGAAACCGCAAAAAAAATTCTAAGGGGGGCAAAATGTGAAAAAAAGTACTTGCGTCATGTTTGCGGGAGTTTTGTTTTTACAGTGTTCAATCTTCGGTATAAATGATGTGTTATCTGTATTCTACAGGTTGATACAAATCTGGCAATACCAAACATGTAGGGTTTTCATTATGTTTTGGTACCGTAAAAAAAATCCAAACATTTTCTATTTTTAAAATTTTTGCCACAGCACCATTTTCTGAGGCCAATAACTTTTTCGTACTTCTAGCTATGAAATTGATTGAAGGTGCAATTTTTGTGGGCTGAAGTGTACTTTTCATTGGTACCAGTTTGGAATACATGCCTCTTTTTTGATCACTTTTATTCCAATTTTTAAGGGACATGAAATGATAAAAAAAAAACAATTTTGGCATTTAGAATTTTTTTTATTCTACATTGTTCAGCGTATGGGATAAATAATGTTATATTTTTTATTTGTAAAATGGCAAAAGGGGGATGATTTGAACCTTTAATATTTATTATTTTTTACACTTTAAAACTTTTTTTTATTTTTACTCTAACTTTGAGTCTCCCTAAGGTGCTTCAACAGTGGGGACGCGATCGTTATACAATAATTGCATTGAATACATTGAAAAGGGTGGTTCCAGGCTTCCGGCTGCCTTTACCAGTAGGGGCTCCGTGACTCAACAATTTGCAGTATCAAAGGGGGTTTTTAAACAGCGTGGAATGGAGCCGGCTCCATTCCACTCTGTTATCCACAGGTGTGAGCTGCAATTAGCAGTCGACATACGCCGGCTATGTAGCGGGGTCGCACCACGATCCCACTACAAAGCTCCTTACCCGCCATCAGGACGGGTTAATAACATGAATATGCGGGGGTTTGGAGGTGGAATTTTTGGATGTGATGATCAAGCTAGTTAATAATGAGCTTTTATATTCAATGAAATCAGGTAAAGTGACCCCCGTTTTGTGTCTCATATGCGATACACACATGGAAATGATGCCTCTGGTATAGATAGGCATACCAGAATACTGCAGTGTGAACCAGATTGGATCCTATGGATGGAGGGTCTCGGTCCACTAGGTCTGAATGATCGCAATAATCTTATCCTTTTTTTTAAGCTTTGGGTATACCGTGTTTTAATTATTATGCAAAAAATATTTCTTTATTTTCAAAAATTACCTAATTTAATTGCAGCATTGTATTTTCCGTATCAACATTTGAGATATTGAAAGGTTTTTTGAAAAAAGCCTATGAAAACATATATTTTATAAAAAAAAAAAAACTCAAAATGCATCTCAAATTATTAGCACAGCGAGTTTTTTTAACCTTTTCCCTTTTTATAACAACAAAAAAAAAATTGTCATTTGTGAATTATAAGCATTAGCAGGGTTTTCAACTGAAACAAACTTTTCAAGTCAAAAAATTTATCGAGGTGATGTTACATGCCACAAGACCCCTTTTTTGAAATGACCTTTGACCTCCGTCCATTGAATTTGTCAGGGGTTTTTGGGTGGTTTTTTGCTTTAATTGTTTTTTCATAGGACGAATACCCTCCCAGAGCTGTTGCTTAGATGTGAACTGCCCCCCCGCCATCATAGACACCTTTTTATGATGCCCAGGGTTTCAAGGGGTTGGGTCAGGGGGGCATGGGGGGGCCCCACCATAAGTTTGTCCCCTTTTATGCCCCTGCAGCTAGAGATGCAATGTTGTTATTTTGAGCATGAGACGGTGATTATATCATGAAAATGATCTTGGCGGAAGCAGGTTCTTCTTCTTTAACCATGGGGAGGAAATTGTTTGGGGAAACTCCCCAAAACATTATGGGGTTCATCTTTTACACTCTCAGGATCCTAAAAAGGGGGAATTCTCTCCCATGATTCCAGCCCAAAAAATACTCCCCCTCCCCCTTGGGGCCCCAAACCGTGTTTGCATGGGTGTCCACAACCAGCCATCCTCCACTCCATCCATCTGGAACATCGAGGTTTGCACGGCACCATGGGTGAACAAAAAAGTTTTGAAGGTCAGTCTTCATGTATTGTTTGGCCCACTGGAGCCGTTTCTGTTTGTGTGCAGTGGATAAAGGAGGTCGACAGGATGGCTTACGCACAGCTGAAAAACCTCTGAAGGACCCTGGCAATCTTGTTGTTCGGTGACATTGGAGCCCCAGCAGCTTCAAAAACTTGGTCTGCTGCTATGACAAGGCATTTTTGCAGCTGCTATTTACATGACATAATTGCATGTTGGAAAGAGTCCTAAATTTTTCCCCTTTATCAGACGCACACTGTGTGCTGGTGAATCAGCTACATACTTCTTGATTGTGAAATGATCACGATGAAGTTTCTTGGCAATGTTTGATTGTAGTCATGCCTTGCCCTAAACACTCCAAATTTGTTTGCTTCTCACAGCCGACACTTCCTTTTTCTTTCCTTTTGGCTGAAAATGTAGGCTGCTTAATAATGTGAGACAGCCTTCTTAAGTAGTCTTCCCTTTAATTGGCCACCCCCTGCCAAACTAATTATCACAGGTGTCTGCAAATGCTTTCAAGTGATATAAAAGCCCTGACACACATCACCATCAATGATTTAACTGACAAACAAAAAATTCTTACCTTATCATTCCTAAACAATTTTTGCATAAAAATTTGGAACACAGTGTAGTTTGTAAAAAGTTGAGTGTCATTTGTATTTGTCTGGTAGTTTTAACCCCTTAAGTCGAACGCCTGAAAGGTAGTTAATGAGCCGCACATTTTTTTAGTTTCTGCCTCCTTGTTTCAACAGTCGTAACTTTTTATTTTTCAATGACCATTGTTTGAGGCAAATTTTTTTAATTCAGGACAACTTCTTTTTGGGGGAATAGTTTAAGTTCACTTATAAATTATTGCAGATTTTTAAAAAAAAAAAAATTCTGTTCAATTTCTTTGTTTTTTAACAATTTTTTTTTACACCTTTCACATTTTCAACTTATTAACTTACTAGATTAATTCACGGTTAAATTGGTTGTGGGGGATACCTAATAGTGTGGGGGTTTTGTGTGTGTGTGAATGTATGCACAATGCTACCTAGTCCCCAGAGCTGACTATCACCAGCCCCCGGGGGCCTCTGTCAAGTCCCCGGGAGTCCCGATCACCCGACAGAGCAGGGAAACCCCTTTTTAATTATTTTTGGGCACTGACTGCACAATCAAAGGTTAAGCCCCAGGGAGGGGATTTTTTTCCCCCCTCCCCGGCATTTGCAAGAGTGGCTGGGAGGAGGACTGTAAGGGTACACTCTGTTCTCAGAGCCTCAACAGGCCCAAAAGAATCGCGGGAGACGAACAACCTGAAATGCCCCTTAAGGATTAATTGGATTGCCCCGGGAAGGGCAATATATTGATGATGATGGTTAATCCCCCCCGAGGGCCCCAAAGAAGCATGATTATAGAGAAAAAGGCGTGCTGTGATCAGTGCGGTTATTATCCAACCCTGTTTGTAACAAGTTGTGAATAAAGGGAATTCAGATTGTAAAAGTGGTGAGTGCCCTGGAGTTTATTATCTTCTATCAACTTAAATTGTTGCAGACTGTCTACTAATCCACTGAGCACCATCTGTCGTTACATCCTTTATAAGAGAATTTGTATTAGCGCTGGACATCCTACTCGATTTTTGGGAGGGGTGGTCTGGGGTTCATTCCTTTGTGCTTTTGGTAATACCTAGGGGAAATACATTTTTTTTCTTGGTGCCTAAAAATCTTGGCCGTATTCCGTGTATTAGAGCGCTGCTGAGTCCAGAAATCCCATCCCATCTAGCTGAGATGTTGACTGCATGGTTCTACATTGTTCTTGTCATTCATTTTTATAGGATATTTAGGGGAACAGTAAAAATTGCCAGGTTTTTAAAACTTTCTTTGTTGCCATAGCAAACCCAAACAAGCTCCCTTTTTTATTTTTTCAAACACAGGAAAATGAAAGGGGGGCACTGATTTTGTTGCTTAAAAACAAAAAAAAGAAAGTCTTAGATCTGGACAGTTTTCATGCATGTCCCGCTTAGTGCAGATGAATAGAACTGGGTTTGCTCCTGCACATTCATGGTTTTCCCCCCCCCGCTTGTGTTTTTAAATTTTTCTTTTAAAATTTTATGTTTTTTTTCTTTTTCCCCACATAAATTTTCCCCTAAATTTCTTTAGTACAGAAATTGAGTGACCCACTGCTTTCAGCAGCTGATATTTTGAAAAAGGGGAAATTTGCCGGATCCCCAAAATAGGGCTGATAGGGGGGAAAGGGGTTTTGCCATTTTCAAATCAGCCCCAAACATACTCAAAAACATTTCCAATTTTTAAGGAAACCAAAATAAGTGTTTCCCCAGTGTTATTGTTTTTTTCCCTAACCAATTTATTCCCTTTCACACAAGCATTTTTTCCCCAAAATTGTGTCCTTCTGGAGGGCCTTTGGTTTTTTTCCTCATTTTTTTTTGCCCTCTGAAAAAATAACAATTTGGGGGTTTTGGGGGCCCGAGATAAATGCTAAAAAATTTAACTCTATTTTTTGTAATGATCCCAGGATAAAAACTGAATGGGTTTAAACCCCTTTAATGGGGAAACAACTTTTCCCCCTTAGGAACCCTTCCGGATACAAAGTAACAGGAAAAATTTTAAAAAGGGTGTATTTTTCCATACCTCCAATTTTTGGAAAAAAAAATCTGTAAAAGAAATTTTTTTTTAACTATTCCTACCAAAAATCAAATTATCAATCGAACCACCCTGCCTATAAAAAAAGGGTTTACTAAAGGGCTCCGTGGGATTTCCCTTAAAAAAAATTATTTTTTACGGGGGAAAGGAATTTTGGATTGGACTGAGAAGAGACCCTAAGGATGTTCATACTGGAATTTTGGTTGGTTTGGGGACACAAGTTTCCCCGTATACTTAATTTACTAAAGGGGCCCTTTCCTCTATGGAAATTCAAATTTTTTATTGAAAAAGGGAATTAATGTATACTATAGAATAGACGAGACAAAAAAAAGGAAAAGGGCGTAACCTAGGGAAAAATTTCTCCCAAAAAAATGGGGACAAAACAAGAGCCTATATTTCACCCTTTTAGAAAAGCTGAGAGACATCTGCCCATTTTTTTCCCAAACCAAGATTTAAACCAAAAATTTTTTGGCAAAAATTTAAAGAAATGAGAAAAAAAACACACCGTTATACCAGGTCTGTGCAACAAATGACAATGACTTTCCAATATCTTCATGTTTCCTGAAATTGAAACCCCAAAAATTTGAGAATTTTAAAACCCCCTCATTCAAATAAAGAACTAATAATTTAGGTCAAAAAGTTTTTTTGGGAAACTGCCCCTTTTTTGTTTTTTCCCCAACCTATTGACTTGTATCTTCTGATTCATTTATTTACAGCAACTGGGCAGTGAATGAGCCAAACTATGAGGCATCTCGCGAGCACTGTGGAGAAACCATATCGGGACCTTGGAATGATCGATATTGTTCTGATAGCTTGTTTTATATTTGTAAAAGGTTAAGAAA